>JAALXK010000217.1:0-34441 GCA_012977745.1 Fusarium anguioides | reverse complement strand
TTGTTTTACTATGTGATGTTATAGAGTGTACATACAATGTATAATAATCATGATACTTTTGAATCTGAATCCAGTCCATTGAGACAGGTCTGGCAGGTGTCCTTTCTTTGACTGCAGGCTTGTTGGCCACAAACAAGAATACAAGTCCATTTGTTAGGGTACATAACATCATCTAAAATAATTAAAATAATTCTTCTTTTAATTCTCACAAAATAAAATACTGTACTGAATCTTCAGGCATCCAATCTCAAGATTGAAGCTTCCATCTTGAGACCACCTCATTTAACCGAGTCTTTACCGATCAAGCTACCCACTCTTTTCTTGTCGCGTTCAATTGCAAGCTCCACGCTCAAGATAATTGCGAAATCGACCTTGTATTAGGAACTCTCTGCGCGCTCAAATTGCATCGCGCACTATCTCTATCGACTTTTCCACAGTTTCCGACATCTCCGTCACCATGGGCAAGAAGCGACGCGGTCACCCCGACATCGAGGAGGTCCTCAGCCGACCCTGGTGTTACTACTGTACGTAGAACCTTGCGCCTTGCTCTCCGGTCAATCGTTGCTAACTGTTCTATCAAAGGTGAACGTGATTTTGAAGATCTTAAGCTTCTTATTTCTCATCAGAAGGCGAAGCACTTTAAATGCGATCGCTGCGGTCGTCGTCTCAACACTGCAGGAGGTTCGTCCAACCCATTCTAGCATTCAGTCCCTTCGCCAACTGACAATCATCAGGTCTCTCCGTGCACATGAATCAAGTCCACAAAGAAAACCTCACACAAGTCGAGAACGCGCTCCCAAACAGACAAGGTCTTGAGGTGGAAATCTTTGGTATGGAGGGTATTCCCCAGGAAATGCTCGACCAGCACCGAAACCGCATCCTACAGAACTTTCAGCAGGCGCAGAAGGATAGACAGATCGCTACTGGAAATCCACTCCCTGGTCAGGGACAGATGCATAAGAAGATCAAGACGGAGTCGCCGGAGGATTTGAAGCAGAGGTTGGCTGAGTTCAGGCAGAGGAAGAAGGATATTGCTGCCAATGGAGGTGTTGATCCTGCTGCTGCGGCGGCGAATACCGAGACGCAGCCTCCTTTCGTAAGTGCTCTCATTTCTACGATTATTTTGGAGTGTACTAATATTTGTAGAACGATCCCTATCAGCAACAACAACCTCCCTACGAACAACCTGGCTTTCCCGCACAGCAACAAGCCCAACCCTACCCCTTCGCACCCTCCAATCTTCCCGCGCGCCCATCACCCGGCAACCTACCCGTCGCAGCTGGTCTTCCTCAGCGACCATCACAAGGTGGTTATGCCGGTGGTGATGATATCGACCAGATGATTCGTATGGCGGAAGCGGGTATCAAGCCAGCGAAGGAAGAGGATGGCGGTGATAAGAAGAAGAAGGAGAAGAAGGCTAGGATGTTTTATGATGATGCTGAGATTAGTCCTGAGGAGAGGATGGCTGCGCTGCCGAGGTATGCGTTTGTTGCTGCTGAGGCTTGAAGGGGGATTGGAAATGTATTGGTTCTCTTGAGTGACTTATATGCATGGGATGGCGTTTGGTAGTAAACTAAATGGTTTAATTGATGGTGTTTTTGCGTTTGGACTGGACTGTTCAGTGTTGACTGCAATGAGTACGTGAGATGCTCCATTCATAATGTGTCGGAAGCAATCCATGGTACTGGCAAGCACTGTAACGGTGGTATTGAATCTACATTTGAAGCTTGGATGGGATGACTGTAACCACACGGGTCATCCACGAATAGCTCACTGATGTGTCAAAGCACTGGTTACATTCACGATAGGTCGGTTATGCCGAAATGTTTACTCTATTTGTTTTGGTTGATGGTCTGTTTCGTGAACCCTGCTTGTTATTCGTCTTAATATCGTGATGGTCTAGGGACGGGCCTTTACAAGTGGATAAAGGATTACAATGGACGGAACGTTTCCCTTGATTGACACGGACCTTCGACATTGAACAATGCATTCATGAGCTGACTGTTAAAAAAAAATGTTAATAAATCTGCATGATATAGAGCAAGAAAGATCACAATTGCGGGTGTTTTAGAGAAAATATATTGTGATACCGGGTAGGCTTCTTGGTCTTGGTCATTGTCTTGGTATAGCCTCAGCATCGCCAGCTTCAAAGCAGCAAAAACAAAGCCACAAATAATCGCTCAACACCTGGCATACGAGCTCCATAACTTGACTCAGAATCCACAGCTCAATTGACCTCACCAGCCTCAGTTCTGGGGTCAAAAAAACAGTCGCATAAATTCACTTTACAAAACCCCTGACAAAGACGGCACTAAAGAGTTTCCACAGCAACGACCCGCCGAAAAGGGACAGATGCGAAAACAAACGTCACCCGCTAAATCGACCTGTGCTCAGGCAGCTCTAAAAGAATTCCATCTCCCTCCATCGAGCATCTACAACTACCGCCCCGGGTCCGTACTTACTAACCAACGACGACACAGGTACAGTACAACATTTTGTTTCTTCTTTTTAGCTTGTTCGAGTCGATTTTTTTCGAACATTGTTTTTCTATGATCATTAGCTCTGCTACGAGCGCGCCTCTCTTTTTTCGGCTTTTGTTTACTTTAACGGTACGGAAAGCTTGAGGTGGAAGAGCAAGCGAGGCATTGCAATCAACACGAACGAAACACGATATCATGGCTGTCACGGGCGCTACTAGTGCTGCTGGACAGTCTTCTATTACTGTTGCTGGTATGTTTTTCACCTAAAAACGATGGGTTGGAGCTGATGATGTTGTAGTTCGAGTTCGACCTTTTACCATTCGTGAAGCTGCGCAACTGTAAGCGATACGATACGATACCTCGACCGTGAACTTTGATCACTAACGCTTGGCAGACAAAAGAGCAATGACGGAACTGTCTTTCTCGGCGATGGCTCACTCGCTGCTGCGCCTACGCCAAAGCTTCACCAGCGTGGTATTCGAAACGTTATCAAGGTTGTCGACGACCGTTGTTTGTACGCCCAACTTATCCAACACATCAACTGCAAACGCTGACCTTTCATAGAGTCTTTGATCCTCCCGAGGACAACCCCGTCCAGAAGTTCACCCGCTCAGTCGTCCCTTCATCGAAAAAGGTCAAGGACCAAGTTTTTGCCTTTGACCGCGTCTTCGATGAACACACAACACAGTCCGATGTCTACGAAGGCACCACCCGAACACTTCTCGATAGCGTCCTCGATGGCTACAATGCGACCGTTTTCGCCTACGGAGCTACTGGGTGTGGAAAGACACATACCATCACCGGTACATCTCAACATCCTGGTATCATCTTCATGACGATGCAAGAACTGTTTGAAAAGATTGAGGAGCGCAGCCAAGATAAGACCACCGATCTGAGTCTGAGCTATCTCGAGATTTACAATGAGACCATTCGCGACTTGTTGGTTCCTGCCGGTGCTGGCCCCAAGGGTGGTTTGACGCTCAGAGAAGACAATAACGCAGGTGTCAGTGTGTCTGGATTGACGAGCCATCACCCCAAGGATGTCCAAGAGGTCATGGACATGATTGTCCAAGGAAACGAATACCGAACAGTATCACCTACCGAAGCCAACGCTACATCTTCTCGATCACACGCCGTTCTTCAGATCAACATCGCCCAGAAGGACCGCTCAGCTGGTGCCAGCGAGCCTCACACCATGGCTACTCTCAGCATCATCGATCTTGCTGGTTCCGAGCGAGCTTCCGTTACCAAGAACCGCGGCGAGCGTCTTACCGAAGGTGCCAACATCAACAAATCCCTCCTCGCCCTTGGAGGCTGCATCAACGCCCTCTGCGACCGTCGACAGAAGCAGCACGTTCCTTACCGAAACAGTAAACTCACACGACTTCTCAAGTTCTCCCTCGGCGGTAACTGCAAGACTGTCATGATCGTCTGTGTGTCACCATCCAGCGCTCATTTCGACGAGACACAGAACACACTCCGATACGCCAATCGAGCCAAGAACATCCAGACCAAGGTGACGCGCAACGTCTTTAACGTCAACCGCCACGTCAAGGACTTCTTGATCAAGATCGAAGAGCAGATGGCTATGATCAACGAACTCAAGGCCCAGCAGAAGGACGCCGAAAAGACTTTCTTCGCCAAGTTCCGAAAGCAATGCGACAAGCGAGATGCCCTTACCCGAGAAGGAGTTCAGCGATTGCGCACAGCCTATGAGAACGCTGCTGCTGAGCGTCAAGACCGCATCAACAACATGAAGCGACTCAAGTCTTTCGAGCGACGTATTGGTATGCTTTCTGGATGGATCGCTGCCTTCGACACTGTTTGTGATGAACGAGGCGATGAAGATGCCATGCCACCTAACCTGGTCGCCATTCGAAAGACGGCACAGGGCATTCTTGTTGAGTTGGAGAACAGCCGATACCTTATCCGCCAGAAGCTTGAGAAGTCTGCCTGGGACCGAGCTATCGACACTGCTCTTTCGCATAGCCTGCAGCAGCTCCAAGCCACCGAAGGCGCCGACAACGGTGAATCCGACACCTTGACTCGCGAAGCTGAGCTTCTCAAGGCCAACTTCAACCGTGAAGCGTACAGTGAAGTGCTGGAGATGGACAAGGCTGGTGATGCTGCCATGATCCAAATGCTCCTCACTGCACAGTTCGACATTCTCGCATCACTTTCCGATACTCTCGGCATGGATGAGGAAGAAGCTGTCTCTCACGCAAAGGAGATGATCAACCGTCTCCTCCAGACCGGTTTCACAGCTGCTGGTCAAGTCGTCAAGCCTGATGGCTCTATGCCTGTCACGGAAGTCTTCTCACCCTCCAAGCGAGGTACACCCAAGCGCAAGAAGGCTATCGCCATGCACATCAAGCCTGTCTCTGCGCCCAACTTTGGCATGTCCGCACAAAACGACCACACTGCTCCTGTTAGCCCCATGAAGGGATCCCCTCGAAGACGTAAGGTGATGGGAGCCTCCAAGAAGGGCGTCAGCTTCACGCCTGTCAAGTCGAAGAAGAAGGGTGGAGTCCGATGGAGAGATGACGAGACTGAGGAGGGTACTCTCGAGGACTTTTCTAAAACACCTCAGAAGTTCAACTCTTCGCCCGCAATGCCTTCACCCGAGAAGGCCATTCCCGCACCACCCAAGATGAGGAGCATCACCCCACCGGTGATGCCTTCATACCTTGAGCCTGAGCCCGAGGAGTCGATGATTGAAGAGTCAACAGTCGAGGAGTCAAGCCCCAGCCTTGAGATTCCCGAGACTACCAGCTTGGGTGCTAAGCCTAGCAGGTTCCAGGCTGGATTCTTGTCCAAGGGACCTAGACATTCCCTTGCTAATGGATCACCTCAAGCACCCACCATGACTCTCAAGCTGGAATCTTCTCCCGACATTCAACGAACACCGCCCCTGCGATCACTGGATGTCACTAAGAGTGGCAACTTTTCACCATCGCCATCGGGGCTCGGTATTCCTAGAGCGATTCGACGTCTGCCTACGATACACGATGAGAACAACCCACCGGGATCTGGATCTGATTCTGAGACGAGCACTATCGATGCCCGAAAGCTTCAGACCGCCCTTCGCACCGCGATGAAAGAGAAGGCTCGTAGAGCGAGCATCATGGCTGGTACAACAGCATCGAGTACCAGGCGGATTTCATCAGTTGGATCGTTGCCGGAGCGAAGTGGACCCAGGCCTAGTCTGCCTGCAGCCCTCGCCAGCAGCGCCAACGGTATCTCTCGCCTCCGCCGCGGTAGCGCAGAGCGAAGACGAAGCCCGCCAATGGCATGCTCACCCAACGACTTCAAGATAGATATGGCTTTGACACCTGGTCAAGCTAGACGCATGAACATGAGCAACCCAGTCACTCGAATGGAAGGTCCTGGCAGTAGTCCCCAGGGTAATGGAATGACAGGTCTTCCTGCGCGTCGGATCACAATTGGTACTGGAGGTGGAGCAGCTCATCGTCGAGTTGACAGCCGAGGTGGTACATGGCGATGAATGTAATGAAGATGGAAGATTGCCTTGATGGCCTTGGATCAGTTGGTGCGATGCTTGATTGTTTATGAGCCCGGAGTTAACGGCTGTGGCGTTTGGGCCTTTGCATGATCTATGTAGATTGGTATGATATGGCATTCTTAGTGTATGATAATCAACTTTGTTCAAATATTTGCTGGTGTCGTCGGATATCCGTGAAATAAGTGAAGCTATCACCGATGGATTTACTCACAGCGTCAATTGATGAAGCGGATTTACAGCGATTGGTGTTGTCCGAATTAAGCATGACCCGTGTCGCTCGTTACCTGTAATGGAAGTGGACACTGGCTGTGAGTGGTTGGTTGTTAACGCCGATGGTGGCAACGCTAAGATTCGGCGATAGATATGGTCATGATCAGTCGGTGATAGGTGAAATGACCTTGGACAATTGAGTCGGAGATAATATTCGAGAGTAAAGAATGAAGGCTTGAGAAGTATAAAGGGCTTGAGGTTTGGAGTTGGGAATGGCTTCATCAATTCATTCATCGCTATCACTTGTTTTACATGCTTCAAGACAAGCACTCAGGCATCATTTACACAAAACACTTACAGCAACTTCAAAGAACTACCACAATTCTCAACATGTCTTCACCAGTTTGGTTCATCACAGCAGCTTCATCAGGCTTCGGACATGACATCGCTCTTAACGCCCTCAAACTCAACCACACCGTCATTGCCACAGCACGCAGTACATCACGTATCCAAGACCTCGCTGATGCAGGTGCTCACACCCTCGCCTACGACGTAACTTCTCCCATTTCAGACCTTCAGGCCATCGCAAAAGAAGTCTTCACCAAGTTTGGTCGTGTTGATTATCTTATCAACACCGCTGGGTTTATTCTTGATGGTGCGGTAGAGGAAGTTTCGCAGCAGGAGCTGTATGATTCGTTTAATACCAATGTTTTTGGTGTTTTCAACACTATTCAGGCTTTTCTGCCGGGAATGAGAGAGCAGAGTGCTGGATTGAATGGAAAGCGTGCTACCGTCGTTACCTTTGGGAGTATCGGCTCCTGGCGAGGCGGAGCATCCTACGCTGTTTACTCCATGGTAAAAGCCAGTGTATCCTCTCTCGCCGAATCCCTCTACTACGAACTCTCCTCCTTCAACATCTCCGCCACGACCGTCGAACCGGGTTACTTCCGCACCAGCTTCCTCAACCCAGGTGTTAGAGCTATTTCCAAGACTCGTCTACCAGCGTATGAAGATGAGAACACTGCTAGTGGAAAAGCAAGGAGGCTGTTGGATGTTACGGATCAGAAGCAGCCTGGCGATGTTAAGAAGGGGACGAGGGTTATTGTAGAGATACTTACGGGGACGGGGGTTGGGGAAGGGAGGGGTGTGCCGATGAGGATTGTTTTGGGAAGTGATGCGGATGTTTATATTAGGGATAAGTGTGAGGAGACGTTGGAATTGTTGGATCAGTGGAAGAGTGTTACTGTTAGTACGGATCATGAAAAGTAAGGGTCATGATGGGTCATCATTCGGATATGTTGTCGATATTTGATGTTACTAGGGTCAAATTCATAGGCGAAAAGATCGTTGTCAAAATTACTTAGTATCCAGTCTCAAGGATATTTGCTATCAACTAATACTTTGTTTCTTGGGTCTTCCTTTCTTCCTTCTCCCGCACTTATCAATGTGATCGCAATGATCAATGATATTATGGCTGATGTGTTCGCAGCTGCACCGATATAGACTTTGACCACTGCAACTATTCCTTCGTAAATGGTTGCGATGCTTATCTTTCCTCTCAGCACGCCCGCAGCGGCAGATATACAAAGCGCAGAGATGCTTATTGGTTAGATGCCTTTTGAGAGACCTTTCATTCTTGAAAGTTCCACATGCGGCTCTTCCACAATGGAGAGACTCTGATGCAGGGTGAGATGAGAGTATGTGTTCGCTATTACATGTTAGACCTGGAGCTGGAGCGCCATTCTGGGGGAGGGGGCTTACCTGAGGGTATCCACGTCACTGAAAGGCTGTTTGCAAAAGTCGCAATTGAGACCAGATGGTTGAGATGAAGGGCTGGACAAGGGAGACTCTGGGATGTTCTTGTCGCAAGAAGGAGTAGTCGGAGGAGCTGAGGATAGAGAAGCAACTTCTGACTGATGTTGATAAGAAAGGGAATTCCCTGTATCTTTCAACTCCAAATTGAAGAATGAAAGATTCGAACGATGCGGGGGAGAACAACTTGTAATGCCAAGGGGATCAGCTCCTGAAGAAGAAGCTGACCCAGATGATAGTGGGCTGACAAATAAGCCCAAGTTGCGAATATCAATTAGATTCTCAATCTGATCGGTCGATATGCCTGAGAAGCAACTGAAATCTTCAAGCCAGTTATCAAAACTCAAGTTGCTGTTGTTTTGTGCTCACTCCTAGTGGACTTCAATAGGAGCGAGGAGCACGGTATACCGGTGGTCCATGATTGAGAAACAAGACGCGGGTTTGTTGCAGAATTTAAGAAAACCGAACTAGTGAAGTATGCCACCCTTTCAGAGGGCCGATTTCCTGGTTGGTCGTCATAAGCAAGCCGAGGTCTTGTGCCACGCCCTGCAGATTAGCCTGCATATCAGCCTGCATAACTGCATGAGGCCATTTCAAGTCAAGAATATGTAATGCCCTGGAAATCATGTTCACGAGCTTGATCCGTTTCCTCTGAGATATGTTTAAGGCTGGCGCAGCCAATGCTAGGCAGGATATACTAGAGTATGCATGCTTTTGCTGTTGACAGACGAGAGTGCCTACATTCTCATCGAGCCGATCCGCCTCGACCTTAATGCAACATGCTATTTTCAACCTATCAGCCTGCATGACGGCCCCGTTGAAGTTGACGAATGGGATAAGTGGCCCTTATTCCACTATCCGAATCCATCCCGCGCACGTTAGCAAAAGAACTGGCTGAGTATCCAGCCACGTAAAGATCTACGTAAGTGGTACTCGGCGAATCACAAAAATGGCCTTGATAGCCGCAGCTGACGTTCAAGGGCCGTTTCAGCTGTTGAATAAGCTCTGTTTCCTTCTTGTAGCTCTTTTCCCCATCTGAACGTGTTCTTCAGTGAGACAATGGATTACCCAGACTGTACCACCTTGATACTTACTAGTCAAAACTCGACCAATCTCACTCGAGTCAGGATCCTCCAGCCCACCCATGTTTCCATGATTGTTTGATAACTGCAAAACATGCCGAGGTGTACCAATGGTCGTTTGTTCACGTTTCTGGCCATGTTAACTCTGATCATCTGAGTACCGTTCTATCTTACCTCCATGGAGCGGCGCTCAAAGTAGAATCGTCTGGAGCACGATCTTTGCTTAGCTGTTCTGATTAGGAAGTATTGCTAAGATGGTTTCAAAAGCAAGGCTGCGAGTTTGATAAATGCTAGTGGAGGCTTACAGGCGCCCCTTTGAACACGAAATTACCAAGTATTAGATGTACCCGAGCAAATATAGGCCAATGGCTACAACCGACGTGATATTCCAGTTAAAATACTATTAAAATCTCTAAAAGTTTATAATAAAGAATATTAAAACCTAAATATCTCAAAGACTCTATAAAGTAAACGATCGATTGGCAGGAGTGCCAACTGACACGGAGCTTACACACTCACCAATAACATAATTGGCCCTCAGTCTGATTAGAACGACCGTCGGGAGTGATATCCTATATCTTTCGAGTCTTGAAAATGGCCCTGACAAGGTGGGTGGCATCGGCCATTCACGTAATTGGCCTCGATCTTCTCATTTTCCATACAACGCCAAACAATTCACCATGCATATTAATTGGAACAAGGCTTGGATAATGTTCCAATAGGACAAGCGGCCCTAGTATAGTGGGAACTATCCAGGCCACTCACGAAATTGGCCTTGATGCTATTATTGCCATGTAACTGAAGGCTTTCACATTGCTGGACGGTTGAAAACAGTTTAGAAGAGAATGTCCAATTCAAATATTGGCCCGCGCTTGAGACTACAAACATGATCTTGAGATTAATTAGTAGAATAAGGTAGTGGCGTTTTCGTCAAGAAGACTTACTATCGATTGAAGAAACAGAAAATTCAGGTATATAAAGCCTCTTAATATTCATATCCAATGTGGAAACAGACTATTCAAATCCAGAGCCACTATATTGTATCTCACTTGAAGTCGTAAGGCCCTAAGAACTTGATTACTTTCTTCTGAGCGATCATAAATCACGACCATGACGGCTTTACTGAGCAGTTCCACTCCCAGCAATAAGGACACAGCTACTCCGACTTTGTCCCAGCCCACTACAGACTCCAAAAATCAAGACAGAGGTTAGAAAGGCCTTTTCTTAAGCAATTTCGGGTTCTAACACCAAAATAGACTACGTCTTGCCTATGTTGGCATGGCTGCGGCAGAGTGACAAAGAAGATCCCTGGAGGGGCTTCACAGTTGTTGCTACAGATCAGAAGAAAGGCCAAACTCACGGTTACTCAGCTGGAAACAATGCTCAAACCTGGAGTACAGAAGCAGTGGCGGGGTCAGAGGGGAAAAATAAGCAGACTCAGTAGTAAATCGAATATGGAGTGATGAGCTATTCAGTATTTTGAAAATATTTGTCTTGCTTTATCTACTATTCTTCTTAGTTCATTTCAGGCAAACCCAGGCAAGCGCTTATATTTAAGCTTAATTGAAAGAAGACAATGAGAAGTCATTGTCATACTGGCACAACTTCATCGGAAGCCTCTGTTCTATAATTGCCTATCCAGTTCTTCCATTTGCCAAACCAGTCAGCGATGTTACAGGTTTAAAATACTGGACTAATTCTGATCGAGAGATCAATGGTCTTCAGTTGATTTTTGCAGGATTTAATTTGAACCATACAGCCCACAGCCAAAGTAAGCATGACGAAGAGAGCGCTCACTCATTCCGTTTCAAGCAAGAGTTGTCATCCACTCGGACCCCGATATCAGACCGACGGGAACTCCGGGTTGTCAGCATAAGCGGAGTGATTGCATAAAAGGATTATTAGCCCAGTATATCATATAGCACTGCCCTTTTTCATCCAAGTGGATTTCACAAACGGTGCCTAATAACCTTGGGCTCATTGCATTGTTATTCCTGTCAAACCTCAAGATAGTCCGACAAAACAGAGCATCATGTCCGCATACGGCTCATCACAACTCCTATCGGGCGGCTTGAAAGTCTTCGCCGCATTCTCTATGTTCACTGGTACCGCCGATGTCATAAGCGGCCACAAACTACTCATCCCAACCGCAGAGAGATCCCAACTTTCAAAACCGGTACTTGCTTTGCTCGATAACCAACTTCGATTCTTGGGAGCAACATGGGCTGGATATGGCGCGATGCTGTGGTGGGCTAGTAACAACCTACATACAAGACAGGCCCCGCTTGGGATCCTTGGAGCTATTATGTTCTTTGCTGGTATCGGGAGGCTGACAGCAGGCTTGACTATGGGATGGGGTGCCTCATGGACCAAGGCTGCTGCAACTATCGAGCTCGTTTTCCCACCTTTGATCTATCTTTTTGGATTCTAAATCCAGATTGAAAAGGCGAGATGACTTCTGAATGAGTAGCGTTAGGCTGGTTAAGGATCATCGTTGAATTGAACATGGTGGTTATATGACATGAGGGGAAAACTCGACTCTGGAAAACTAAAAACTTGATAGATGGTGACTTGGGATATATGTATCAGTGGAAGTGGAGACCGATTGTCTTCAAGTAACCCTTGCCATTCTTTTGACGAGGCCGTCAGCATAACGGCTAAGCATTACGCGCAAGCATTATCAAACCAAAGCCTTTCCTAACCTACTGCAAAATATAAAAGGCGCCTTAGCATCTAGATACCATCTTCAATAACTAAGCATTCAGCCTGATCGCCCATTTCCCATTTAAACGGACTTCATAACTATTCAAGAACTTTTCTCCCATAATAACACCATGTCCGAATATCCATCCTTGTCACGCAAACTCAAGCTCTTCGCCATCTTTTCTATGGTTAAGGGCTCCACCGATATTATCTTCGGCCACACACTCCTCATCCCAGTTTCGGAACGATCCCTTCTGCCAAGATCGACTCTCGCAATAGTCGATAATCAGCTTCGATTCTTTGGTGCAACATGGGCGGGATACGGAGCTATGCTATTTTGGGCCGCTAGTGACATTCACACAAGAAAAACCCCCATGGCGTTGCTTGGAGCTATCATGTTTGTAGCGGGTTTGGGTCGATTGGCATCAGCATTCACTTTAGGATGGGGGGATTGGAAGACCCAAGTCGGCGCGGTGATTGAGCTGGTTTTTCCGCCTCTTATCTATGTATTTGGATTTTGAGCCTGAAGGATGATACAGACGCGACTACTCAACAAACATCATGAGAAGGTTTGATACCCCTCTTTTATAAAGTCTTCACAGGTAACTCTTGTTATGGACAAGAAGTGCAATAATAAACAGGGCTGAACCGGGCCATGGAAGTATTATATACTAGGCTTTACAGCACCATGTGGAAGCCAGAGTTGGGATAGTATATAGCAGTACCGAAAAGTCCAGGGGTAGCAGATCTCTTCTCCTATTCGTGAAATTAGAATCTTAACTTCATTGATTATCCATGTTAAACCTTGATCAACCCTATATTCCCCACTACACTCCCTGGTGGAATACTGATCTCTGTCTTTTGCTAGGAGGATCCTCACCATATACAGCTAGCCGTTTCCGAGACCCCAGATCCTGCCCTCCACCCGCTCCATTTTTTGCTTGCAGACTACGGGCATTGGAGGCGGGCTGAAGCTGCTCATCAAGAAGCTTCCTTACGCTTTCCCATCCTTCCCGTTTTTCTTGGTTGTCTTGGCTCAGCTGCTCAATCCCCCTGAACATCTCAAGAATCCTCTCTTGGTCCAAACCCTGCACATTAAGAACTGATTATGACTAGGTCGTTCAGTCGGCTGTTGAAATAGGATAGCTGGTCGATAAGATTGTTGAATTTGTCCTTGTCGACGATAACCCAACGGATGCGTTTAGTGGAGGATTTCTCCCGAACACGATTGGAGTGTTGGTTCTGTAATTGCTTGATCTTGAGATTATCAAATTGTCGATTGGTTTCAGGCCATAGTCTCTTTTCAACGCCTCACATTCGCTCAAGAGGTTCTTTACGCTTTCTAAAATGCGCTCAGTCAATTTTTGGGTACTCGGATCGATAAGCACAATCTCCGTTGATGTCTGCTTTAGAAGTCCAACTCGTTCGGACCATTGGAGAAAGAGCATTTTCTCGATATCGAGCTTCATATCCAGTATAGCGGCATCTTTCCCTAGATGGCGCGCTGCCATGATCATAGAGAAAAGGTCAACGCAATCTTTGAACAGACTGACAAGGTCCACAGCCCCCATAGTGAGACCAGCCGCCTCCATGATGGGAACGGACACGTAGAGCAGTAGTTATGTTTTAGGAGCTTCCAGTGAGAGATGTGAACGAATGAATATGCAGAGGAGATGTTGATAGAATTTGAATAGAAGAGCGAGCCGCCAGAGATAATAGAGTCAATTGGTACAGCGACAAGGCGTACTTGCTAGATGAATTGTCTTGTGCGACACCGCCACATTCACATTAACGGAAAATGTTCCAGAAAAAATTGGCCAATGTGATATCCTGGCTTTTGACATAGCCTGAAGCTGAAATGACACTTGATGAGAGGCCTTCACACTAGAGTCAAATCGCAAAGGCGCCAAACTCGGAGGTATCAAACCATAGAATAGAAAAGCAACACTTGATGTTAGAAAGAGTGCCTAAGCATCCTCCTAGTCTCTCCTACAGACTCTTTTAGTAGGTGTAGTGGAACCTCGGGTTATGCTCTCCGAGCTCCTCAGCTTCCTCCTCCGTCATACCCTGAATTCTCCAATCCTCTTTACCCTCCATCTTTCTCTTGTTCTGTCTACGGAACCAAGCCCAGAACAACAGATAGATGAATGAAGACATTGCAACTAAAGCCATTGAAACAGCATGGCCCATAACGAATCGAGGACCTGAGGCGGTCGGGTACAACTAAAGTTGTTAGCTAGAGATCTACACGGGTAGTGGAGAAGACTTACGAAAGGAGCTGGAATGCCAGCAGAGTTGCCGATGGTAAGCTGTAGACCTGTGGCAACGGTTCGCTTTCCATATCGAGGATTGTTGCTGGGAAGCCAGGCAAGAGGTAGACCGACAATGACATATAAACCCATGGCAGCGAGGAAACAACCAAAGTAGCGAACTCCTGACGGAGCTGGGCTCACAAGAAGGGCGTATCCAACAGCACATACAAGACCAAGAGCAACAGTGAAGACAGCTCGCTTTTGAGTTCTGTCAGAGAACCACGCAACCACGAGGTATGTAATAGCACCCATGGCGTAGCAAGGAATCGTGAGTGCTTGAACTTGAGCAGTGTTCCAGTGTCCCAATCCACGGATGATAGTTGGCAAAAAGGTGCTGTATCCGTAGAGGATAGTGTCTCCTCCGAACTGGCCAATGCAGAACAACCAAATCTTCCAATCCTTGAGACCAGCGTAGACATCTTCCTTGTGCATTTGATCCGATGATTTTGTGTGTCCAATTTGTCGTCGCATTCGTGCATCGATAAGTTCGCGTTCGCTGATGGTGAGATAATGAGCTGAATCGGGGTCATCTGCGAGCCACCACCAAACTGAGATTCCAAGGATGAATGTTGGAATTCCTTCGATGATGATAATCCATCGCCAACCTCGTAGTCCAGCGACACCGTCCATATGACCAATACCATAAGCGAGAAGACCACCAAGTGATCCTGCGATAGCCGCACTAACGAAAAGATATCCGATTCGCAGAGCATATTCGCGTTTGGTGTAAAACATGGTGAGATAGATGGTCAAACCAGGGAAGAGACCACCCTCGAGAGCACCAAGGATTACACGGCATGCAACCAAACCCTTGAAACCTGAAACGATACCAGTAAGCGTGGCGACAATACCCCAAGCAGTCGTAATGAAGGCGATCCATCGTGATGGTCTGAATTTCTTGATAACAAGATTCGATGGAAGCTCAGAAGCAATGTACGTGACGAATAAAACCGAAACCGCGAGTTGATACTGCACGTGTTAGTTAGCCGAGGAAGTGATTAAGAGTTTCGATGATACGTTACGTACCTGATCACCTTTCAACCCAAGATCCTCTTCCATACCGTAGAGACGCGCATTTCCGATATTGACGCGATCGAGAAAACTGAGAAGGTAGAGAAGCATCACAGGTGGAACAATCCACATGTCAAGCTTTCTCAAAAGTGCCTTCTCAGCGACAGGATCGATGTAGATTTCATCTTGAACAGTGCGCTGCTCTTCAATCTCCTTGTCAGGAACGCTACCAGCTTTTGAAGTCATCGTGGCGAGTCTCTCTGCCTTGTGACTGGGTATGAGATAGTAAGAATGAAGTGAAATGGAGAGAAGAGTGAAGGGATGCAGTCCATTTAAGAAGGTTGCAGACGCGTTTCCTTATCTCCGCACTGTTGGTGGGTTACCCCGGATCTGGAGAAGGAATGTATGGGTAACAAGAAACTATCTCGTGCTGTAACCCCAGAATCATCATGACCGGGGTTTCAGCCGGGATCGCTGTTGACTTGCCTAATGCAGATGGATCAGTCTCGGTTTGTGAGGGGCTTTACCGGTCGGTGCATGAATCAGTGACCGGTAACTTTAAACTTGCCGGTCTGTCTCAATCATAGGAAGAAGCCGATTGAGACTCAGAAGTTAAAAATTGCCTCATACTAGATTACTAGTAGAATAACGACTTACAATTATGGTAAATTAACATGTATACTTTCAAGATATTGAAAATATAGTTTCGTTGGTGGTTTTTGGAAGACTACCACGGAGAAATGCAAGTTGATAAGATAGTTTCTGGCCGATATCCATCCTATCTATCAAATCAGATAGGAAACGTCTCATTGTCTCGTATCACTCAGCGAATCCATGTAATTTCAGTGGAGATTCAATAGAGTAAAATACCCTAGGCGGTAAGCTGAGAGTTGCCGTAGTTAAGCGAAGGATATCACGTAGACACATACCGACCCAGCTACTCGGTTTGCAATAAGGTTACCTAGCATCTTTTTTCGAAAGATCCCTTAATTTTACATATCACCTTCCGCATATGGATCGGGACTCGGCAAGGTTTAGAATAGTTCATGGGCTCTAGTGGTAATTACCTAAAGAGAAATGGTTCTTCAATTTCAGAAGCAAACTCCTTCAACGTTCCATCCTCTGCAAATAGCACGTCTAACCATTGTACTTGATTCCCATCCAAAAAGCTACCAATCAGTGGATTTCCAAGAATATCAACATTTTCGTAGCCTGTGATTCCAGATTCGCATACTCCAGACCCATTATCAGTACTCATTGGCGTCTGAAAGGGTTGCTCTGGAACAGCATCTGATACTGAAGTAGTTGGCTTTTGCGCAGCAGGCTGTCTTTCAAAACTAATACCATACAACCGGCCTGTTGCTCGTAATGTCGATACACGAGCTTGAATGTCTGATAGTCTCTCACAGAAATCAACTGCAGGAATATTCCCGTCGTTTTTGAGAGATCTCAAGACACTTAGCAAAGTCTCGAGATGATCGGAGTTAACGGCGGTGGGTTTCATCACGGCTGACATGATAAGAACCATGGCAGCTGAGAATATATGATGTGCATCCCAATATCCAAATGTAGCAATACTGCCATCTAAGAATAGTCCTTCAACTATACGACTTGATGCCTGTGCCGCGTTGACGCAACTCTCCGCCAAAGCAAGAGTAATTGACGATACGCTCTGTTGAGATGGCGCATCTTCTCGAGTTTTGGAGCTCAGTTGAAATTGTGTTTTGAAAAGATGGAGGAGAACGGGCCGAGTTGTCTGTATTATGCATTGGTTGTAGGCAAGATGAAGACTTGCGACAGGCCGAGGGGTTCCTCGTTCTTTGACACGCATGTCTGGTTGTAACTCATCATGCCACTCCCGAAGTTGTTTTAGAATGCCGTGGACTTGATGTATATAAAGACCGTTTGTAGCTTTTGGTATTCCATATATGTGTGTCACTACCTCAAGGTCAGTCACCATACATAACAAGGGAGATGGGGTGAGCTTACAGATGTTACCGATAATCCGTGCTAGCTTGATATTAATAATAAGATTCTGCGGATCGAGAAACTCCGCCATTTCATCTTTTGTCAAGCCATCCATGCTGGGCATTTCAACATCGATATCTTCATCTCTGACAGTAATAGGCTGACCAAGCTTGGATGCTGAGAAGCGATCGAAGAAGTATAATACCCACCACGTTCGTCTTCGACTTTCTCGTTCAACGGGTGATAGCGTGGTATGTCTTGATGCAGATCTGTGCATACCCAGACTTTGGGCTATACGCATTGCTATTCCACTGTAACAGTATGCTGTTCTTATGCGGCCTAGTATGTTTGATGCCCAGGCCTATTGGTTGTTAGTTCGTCTTGATCTCGCAATAGGTTCACGGTATCTTACCAGTAGAGTGAGAACCTCGACCTGCATCAAAGAAGGTTCTTCAAAATAGTCTTGATTCTCCTGAAACAGGCTCACTGACCGAACATAGTAGTTCGTCCCCGGCACCCTATTGTTATCGCCAACTCCCCTCCTATGTGTATATATCTCCCCCAAAGCCATGAGGGCGTAGAACTTACACAGCCATAGCGTTGAGGGTACTATCTCTCTTCGATAAACGGCATCGATCTCCTTCATAAAAGTAACTTTCAGAAACAATGGATGATAATTCCCAATGAATCGTCGAGCAACATTGAGAAGTAACTTGACGTGCATCCGCTCTGGGAACTCTGGGCCTTGCTCCAATGGTAGTCTTCCATATGAGCTCAGTCGATGGTAGTTGGATAGGCCAGCTGTTGAGGGGGTATATGTATCGTCGAGACATGATAAAAGTCTATTACTGAACGCAGCGCATGAAGCTTCGCCTATGAAGCCTGGCTCGGAAGATCGTTCTTGGATTGGCTTTTCAGGCTGTCGATCGAAGAGCGGGTTGAAGAGATTACTCTCTTCTTTTGAGAGTGACGGTGGGACATCATCATCTTGAGTTTCTTGATTGTCAAAGGGAGTAAATGTCGGTTCTGTCTCTGCGGGAGTTTGGTTATGGGTTGAGATGGCTTGAAGACGTCGACTATCTTCTTCAAGCTTTTTGAGGTAACTGTCATAGCCAAGGCGTCAGTACACCCATGATAAACTCAAGTAGAGGTTATTGACAATAAGACTTATGTTTACCTTTCAGAGATTGGTATCTTTCGTTCCTTATTGGCAGGAAACTCACATTCGCCAGCCCTCCCAGTGGAACTACACGTCTTACAAGGCTTCTCCCCAGAACACTTGATCTTTTGCGAATGACATCTATGACAACTTTTTCACAATCAGATTCAAACGTCAAAGAAAGCAGGGTAGGTATCTCACGCAGCGAGGAGTCTTTTCTGACGTCGAGTGCTCATTTTCGATCGACCCCGGTAAATCTTCAAGTAATGAAATGATCTCAATCTTTTGGATACTGCGGGTCTGGAGTCTGGGGTAAATGCCTGTATTTGCCGTTGATGATACCGAGGAAGAGGTGGTGGAGTTGATCGGTAAGTTCAAAGTTACCGGTCAGATTTATCGGCTTTTTCAAGGTTGCCGATGATTAAGCAGTGAGACTGACCAATGCCGTTGCTAAGGATGGTGATAGTGAGTCCACCCACTTACATGATGGAGGGCGCGAGCGGAATTTACCCCAGATTCTTTAATATCATATAATACAGCTTCAGGTCGTGCAACTTTGAACCATGTCATCAAACCAACTTCATCTCACTCATCCTCCCATTCACACTCCATCTCCACATCCATCCTTACAATGTCATCTCAAGGTATCCGCATCGCCATCGACCGCGGCGGCACATTCACAGATGCATGGGCCGAAGTCCCCGGTCAAAAAGAGCACATCGTCTTCAAGATCCTCTCAGTATGTCCTGACGAGTACGATGACGCCCCAACAGAGTGTATCAGACAGATTCTAGAGATCGCTCTAAACACCACAATACCCAAGGGCTCATTATTAGATCTTGACCCCATTGAATCTATCCGCATGGGCACCACGGTCGCTACAAATGCTCTCCTTGAAAGAAAGGGTGATCGTGTAGCGTTCCTTGCGACAAAGGGGTTCAGAGATGTTCTTCTTATTGGAAATCAGGCTAGACCAGATCTTTTTGATCTGTCTGTTCGTCGATTGAAGCAACTCTACGAGACGGTCGTGGAAGTTGATGAGCGTGTCACTATTGAAGGCGCTAGTGAAGCACCATCAAATAGTCCCATCGACGTCTCTTCAGATCCAGCCCTCGTCGTTGGTCAAACTGGAGAAGTCGTTAGAATTATGAAGAAGCCAGACCTCGACGCTGTTCGTGCTGATCTGGAGGACCTCAAGGCCCAAGGCTTCAAGAACCTCGCCATTGGTCTCATGCACTCATACACATACCCCGACCACGAACTTCAAGTCACAAAGCTTGCTGAAGAGATGGGCTTCAAGGTTTCTGCTTCTTCCATCCTCCAGTCAATGGCAAAGTACGTGCCTCGAAGTCAATCGGCTGTCGCAGACGCTTATCTCACACCAATGACATTTGCGTACTTGGATGGATTCCGGAAGAACTTCAAGGGTCAGTTGGAAGATGAAAGTGCCAATAAGCTGCTTATCTGCCAATCTGACGGTGGATTGACAAGCTGGTCCAAGTTTACTGGCCTGCGGGGTGTTTTGAGTGGCCCTGCCGGAGGTGTCGTTGGTCTATCGCGTACTTGTTACGATAATGCCGATGGTACTCCGGTGCTGGGCTTCGATATGGGTGGTACTAGCACAGATGTCGCGAGATACTCCGGTGCTTTGGAGCACATCTTCGAGAACACGCTAGCCGAAGTTACTATCCAAACTCCTCAGCTCGACATTAACACAGTTGCTGCAGGTGGTGGCTCCATCTTGGCCTGGGAGAACGGTCTTCTCAAAGTCGGTCCCAGCAGTGCTGGCGCTAACCCAGGCCCTGCATGTTACGGTCGAGGCGGTCCCTTGACCGTCACAGACGCAAACTTCCTCCTCGGTCGAATCATCCCTGACTTCTTCCCTCGTCGTCTAGACCGCGATGTTGTACTAGACAAGTTCACTGCTTTGACAGAGATAGTCAACAGGGAGAAAGAAGGCGGCGAGCCATTTACACCTGAAACTTTGGCGCTTGGTTTCCTTGCTATCGCAAACGCTACTATGACTCGACCCATTCGAACACTGAGCGAAGGTCGTGGATACGGTGCTTCAAGTCATAACCTGGGTTCTTTCGGTGGTGCTGGTGGTCAACATGCTGTGTTTATCGCTCGTGATCTTGGTATCAAGCGGGCCATCATTCCTTGCTACTCCAGTATCCTATCCGCTTACGGCATGGCCCTCGCGGATGTCGTGGTTGAGAATCAAGAACCTTCCGCCATCACTTTCTCAGAGAGTGTTGTTCCTGATATCAAAGCCCGTCTCGAATCTCTCTGTTCCAAGGGAGCTCAAGGTCTTGAGTCTCAAGGCTTCGACGCAAAGACTACTGAACATGAGTATTTCCTCAACATGCGGTACCAGGGAAGTGATACCTCCCTTATGATCCCTGTTTCAGCCAACGTGGGAGACGCGGGTGTTGCATTTACTGCCAGACACACCCAAGAATTCGGCTTCTCTCAATCCCGCAACATCCTCATTGACGATGTCCGAGTTAGAAGCGTAGGCAAATCTCGCGTTCTTAACATCTCAAGTCCCTTCGAGGAACTCAAGAAGTACGAATCCGATGGCCTAACACCTGTTCCTACACCAATCTTCTCTCGAAAGATCTTCTTTGAGAACCATGGCTGGACTGAAACTCCCGTTTATGAGCTCAAGTCCATGAGTCCTGGAGTTCACATCACAGGACCTGCTATGATCATTGATAAGACCCAGACTATCGTGGTAGATCATCTTAGCAAGGGTGTCATCCTTCCTGAGCATGTCATTCTTGAAGTTGATAAGGCTGAGAAGCAGAATGTCGCTACTGAGACTGTTGACCCTGTTACTCTGAGTGTTTTCGGTCATCGATTCATGACTGTCGCTGAGCAGATGGGTCATACCATGGAGAAGACGTCTATCTCCGTTAACATCAAGGAGAGACTTGATTACTCATGCGCTATCTTCTCCGCTGATGGAGGTCTCGTCGCAAACGCTCCTCATGTTCCTAGCCATCTTGGTTCCATGAGCACAGCCATTGCATACCAAGCCCAACGCTACAAGGCTGGTGAGCTCAAACCTGGAGACGTCATAATTAGCAACCACCCTCAAGCAGGCGGTACTCATCTTCCCGACATCACCACCATTACTCCTGTATTCGACGATGAAGAGGACCCTAAGGAGATCATCTTTTTTGTAGCCAATCGCGGTCATCACGCTGACATTGGCGGTATCGTCCCTGGCTCTATGCCCCCCAACTCTACTGAACTTTGGCAAGAAGGTGCTGCTATTGAATCTTTTAAGATGATCAACGAGGGTGTCTTCAACGAGGCCGGTCTTATCAAGCATTTGTACGATGAGCCTGCTTCTTATCCCGGCTGCAGTGGTACACGTACTCTGACCGAGAACATCGCCGATCTTAAGGCAGCCGTTGCTTCCAATCAAAAGGGTATCGAATTAATCAGAGCTCTTATCGAGGAGTTTACCTGGCCTGTTGTTCAGCTATATATGCATGCTATTCAAGACAACGCTGCTCAGTCTGTGCGAGATCTTCTTAAGCAATTCGCTGCCAAGTACGAGGGCGGTGTTCTTGAAGCCACAGAGTATAACGACGATGGTATCCCTTTCAAGCTCAAGGTCACAATTGATAAGGAAACTGGAGATGCTGTCTTCGATTTTACTGGAACCGGACCTGAACACTCTGGTAACTTGAACGCACCCCCGACTTGCTCATACTCCGTCATCATGTACTGCCTCCGCTCCATGATCTCAAAGGGTGACATTCCCCTTAACCAAGGCTGCCTCAAGCCCATCAAAGTAATCTGCCCCGACAACACCATCCTCTCCCCCTCACCCACTGCGGCCACCGTCGGCTGCACAACCGAAACATCCCAAAAGATCGCCGATCTCGTCCTCCGCGCATTCAACGCAGCTGCTGCATCCCAAGGAACAATGAACAACCTCAGCTTCGGCTGCGGTGGTACAGATCCTGTCACTGGAGAAGTCACCAAGGGCTTCGGATACTATGAAACTATTTGTGGAGGTGCTGGAGCAGGACTTGGATGGCATGGTGCTAGTGCCGTGCATACACACATGACGAATACGAGAATCACAGATCCTGAGATTTTGGAGAAGAGATACCCTGTTATTCTTCACGAGTTCTCTATTCGAAAGGGTAGCGGCGGAGCTGGAAAATGGCGCGGTGGAGATGGCTGTGTTCGAGAGATGGAGTTCCGCATGCCTCTTCAAGTCTCCGTCCTAACAGACCGAAGAGTCACAGCACCTTATGGTCTCGAGGGTGGAGATGAAGGTCAGCGAGGACAAAACATTTGGGTTCGCAAGGATCCGGTTACTGGTTCTACGAGACAAGTTTCGCTTGGACCGAGAAAGACTTCGCACTTTGCTGCGGGAGATCGTATTATTATCTTGACACCTGGTGGTGGTGGTTATGGATCTATTTTGGATACGCAAGAAGGGCTGGATATGCCAGAGAAAGATTCGAGGGCGTTTTTGACGAATGGTAGTTTGGGAGTAAGACATAGCATAGCTACTGGAAACTAGAGAGGACCTCTAGCTAAGTAAATCGTATTACTATAGGCCCATTTCTTCTTGGTGTTTGGTCTTCTATCATACAACCTATCTCTATAAGAGTAGATACTTCACCCCTCAATCTCAGCTCATACTCACTCCTCAACATCTAGAACTTGTGAATCTGCCCTTTCGCAATCCCCAACTCTCCCAGAACCCCTCCTCCCCTCTTCCCAACAAGCGCCTCCTCCATGGCTGGCGGTCCACAAACGAAAACCTTATCCGTCCCTTTAGGAACTACCTCCTCCAATAACCCCTTATCAATCCTTCCCCTCCTCATACTCGATCCCTCAACCGGTTTACTAACCGTATACTTAACACTAAACCTGTCGGGAAACTCTTTCGCAAACGTATCAAGTTCTTTCTTGAGAAGAACATCCTCGTCTGTGTTAACACCAAATACAAGTGTCATGCGAGTTTTGTCTTCTGGGTTGTGAAGGATGCCTTGGGCGAGTTGGAAGACTGGGGTTATGCCGGCGCCACCAGCGATAAGGGTTATGTGGGAGAAGGCGTTGGGGACCCATTTGAAGCCGGGGAGAGTTGTTAGGATAAAGAGTTTGTCGCCTGGCTTGAGGGAGTGAAGATAACCGCTGCCTTTTCCGTTTGGGTATTTCTTGACCATGAGATCCACGTAACCTGGTTCATCTGTGACAGTTAGTTGATGGTTTCATGTTGTGGCTTGGCGACTTACCAGAGGGAGAGATTGGCGAGTATGGTCTTGGTGTAGGTAGCCAAGATCCCTCAGGCCATGTAAATGTCAATATCGCAGCTATGCCTGTCAGTAACTATCCTATTGTTACAAATCATCAAACTCACAAGTCAAAGGAAGTCCAGAAATAGCCGTCTCTTGAGGCAACTTAAACCTCAACCTCTTCGTATCATGCGTCTCATCCTCTGTGCTATGCAACGGCAACTTCACCGCAGCAAAACCGCCCTTCAAGATCTTCTTTGGTTCATTCGACTCTGCAGAAGCTGTTCCAAACATCATTTTTGAGCAGACTCCAACTCCAATTGCACCGACTGTGAGGGTAGCAATAAGTGACGCAGGTCGAGTTCGTAGAGGCAAACGCAATGCCATTTTGGAATAATCGTCTTTTTAATTAATTAAATATCCAATTGATGGTTCTGTATTACAATTATTGTAATGTTGTTTTGGTTGGGGTTATTTGCCCTTTTATAGTGATTACAGGGCCTTCGTCTTACAACGGTCTTACGGTCTTCCCCCGGACATCGCCAAAATGTCCGGAGCGTGAGTGGCGTGATACGGTCCCGAACTTCTAAAACGGCGCCGAAATCACGAACCGGCTCCGGGTATTTCAACGGCCTTTGGGTCAGTCAGCGGAGTTTTTGTTTCGTCCATTCTGACTCCATGGACAATTACGTATTATTACGATCCTTCATGTTGATCACGGATCCTACGGGTAATATTTGAAACCAATGGATGGTAATTCGCTTTGGCACGATACGATAATCTTCCGCGATGCATGCATATTCGGAATATCATTTATAGTAATATTACACATTTTATACAAGTCTATACCAAATGTAGCTTTTCATCCATATCCTGTGCAACTTGGATTGACTTGGCTAAAACATCCTTCTCACCCCTTGTAAGCTCACTCGCTTTCGTCCCAGCCATACAGCTCATAGATTTCTTACTTCCACCCTTGTGCCACGTCTGATCAATCATCCAATGGGTCGGAACTTCAAACTCCGTTTGGTTGACGGCTTTGTTCTTAAGCAACCCGCCGTTATACCAGAGAAGCTTGTCGGTTTGATCCACGTGGGCGATGACGAAGCTGCACACGCGGATTTCTTCGTCTTTTTTGTCGTCGCGCTTATCTTTCGCTTCTTCTTGCTTCTTCTTTTCTTCCAACCACCCAACAATACCTCCATAGTGAGGAGAGAAAGAATACTTGGACCCTGTGACTTCGAATCCAATCCACCAACTCTCCTTATCACCATACATGAGCTTGTAAGTCACCTCACTTCGTACCTTATCCGAATTCTGCCATCCAATGTGAAGAAGACCGAGCAGAACGTCAAGTCGAGACTTGTCAACCACGACGATGCCAGAGTCACCCTCTTCAGAGTATCGCTCAGTCCACACAAGCGACTTTTCCGTCTCAGGACTAGGATGTTTGATCTGATCGTGCCACCAATCTTGTCGAGGAGCAAATCCGTTCTTCCAGAGTAATCGGTCGTGGAAGAGAAGTACGCCAGTCTCTTTAAATCGGTCCTGGCGAAGAAGTTGTTGAGGATCTTGAAAAAAGACAGCATCCGCATCAAGAAGAATGACCTTCTCAAAACGACTCGCCAGCGCAGCGAACGGCTTTATCGCCCAGCCGCCCTCGGCAAGTTTTAAGGTGTCATCGTCGAAAACAGTGAGAACGTCGAGCATCTCAATCTCGACTCCATTAGCCGCCTCTTGAATCTTCTTTCGTCCTTCAGCAGATAAATCATTATCTCCGGCGTATACGACCTGAATAGGTAATGAAGTCTTGTGGACGCGCGTTAAAGATGCGATGAGGTGGCATGCGAATCGAAGTGTCTTTTCGCCTGTAGGAATGACTATTCCAGCTGGTGCTTTATCGGATTTCGAGAGGCTTGTAGTTTTGTATGAAAGGCCAAGTCGGTCGTAAATATCGGCGAGAGGCGGCGAAACACCCTGACTTGAGTTGAGGTAAGGAAATTGCGCATCAATTATTTGTCCAACAAGCTCAGCTGTCTCACGACTTTGGTCCGTAGAAGCATGCGCATAACCCTCCAGTTCTTCAATCCATGATCGCAATAAATTCGTTCGTTGTCCGAGCTCGCCGAAAATCGCTTTGGGTTTGTTTTTTAGTGGATAATCGACAAAATATCTTGCGCTGAACTTTATCGGTTCAAGATTGTGTGTTTTCGATCGGCCGGTACTGTAGTAGTTGTATGGGGCTGAAAAAGAAACATCGCGAAAGTAGTAAAAAAGAGCGACGAAGAGCCAGATAGATGCAATAGCAGCAGTGATCTGTATTGACTTTGCGCTCAGGCGTATAGAGGGCATTCGAAGCATGGCGACGTGAAGATGCAAAACATGACGGCACGCGACAGTAGAAACAAAAGAAAGGATGCGGAGGGATTGATATCAATATTTATCTTTCCACGTCACCGAGCTGCAGCATTCTTGATTAGCGCTTATATTCATGTGAGATCAGGGATATCATGCCCCATATCTCAGATTGAAGTGCCTGGCCGTTCGCGGCAGAGGCTTAAAACAATGGCGCCGCCATGGCGCTGCCCACACGGCCCGAGCATTCGTAATTTCTGGGTTTGGCCGCGCGTTTAGATAGTGATTGTACGGGGAAAATACGGGAAGTTGCTGATAATGTTTCTAAAGGATTGGATTCCCAGGCAAAAAGGCATCCATTGCTTGTCATTATTTGGTCATGTATGTTCATCCATTCCCAAACGATCTACTATGTACTTATTGCTGGGCTTATGCCAAAGACTGTCATAATAGTCTCATGGTTTGATGGTTATATCTTGAGTGTTTTTTCTTTGATACAGATGCTGTTGAAATTCTTTGAAACATTAAGGGTTGCATTCAGGACAAGCAAGGGTCGGATACAGCCTCACATCATCACATCATTGCGCACTCTGATCCCTGTGTTCACATATCATGAGAACCATGAGCGACCGTATGTAACACAAAATTAGTATATTTACTGAATTAAATGAGATCTCTCAAGCTCCTTCGAAGTATTGTGATTATCTGTTTGCTTGTATAACAAACACCCAGCTTTCAGTGTTTGATCGACTCATCAGCCAAGCCTGAGCTTGAACCCCGCCCCCGCCATCGCAGCTCTCTCCGCCAGCTCACTTCATCATAACATCTCATCAACACCAATACTCAAACAATCCCTACAGCAAACCAACTCATTCCACAATCTCACATTCGTACTCGCCATGCCCAACGAGCTCGAAAAGTCACTACTAGATCGTCTAAATGCCCTCAGAGGCAATAGCGCTGGTCCAGAGAAGCCAGCATCAACAGAGTATATCGCCCATAACCTTACGCATGCTCAAGAGCTAACACGATTTTAGAATCAAAATTGATCTTATTGAGCGCAAAAAGGCACCAACTCGTGATGACACATTAGCCGCCCGTCTCAAATCCCTACGAGATCGCGGCGATGAGTCTTCACCAGCACCCAAATCAGCCCAACAACCAGCAAAGCCAACACCCCAGAGAGAAAAGGCTCCCAAGAAGGAATCCCCCAAACTAGAAGACGAAGAAGATGAGTCCATGTTTCAAACAGACGACCAAACACTAGAGGAACTACTAGGCGATGTGAAGCCTGAAGAAAGCTTTCAAACTGAGCCGGACGACGCACAAGTTAAAGCCCTTCTGGAAGAGCTCGCGGATTCAATACCAAAGGACACAAACAACGAGAAAAATAAAAAAGATGACGACTCGGATGATTCAGATGGAGAAGCTATGAACAAAGATGTGGATGAAGTCATGGCTCGCTTTCGAGACGAAGCAGAAGTTGAAGCAGCCCTCGCAAAGAACAAAACCCCCGAACCAGAATCGGAGTCTGAACCTGAACAACCCGATTCCAAAACATCAGGTATCGCCCTCCCAGACGTTCCCTCCGATCTTGCCGACATCCCTTCTTCAACCCGCGCTGGTAGCAATGATATAGACGACATAACCGCCCGCCTCGCCGCCCTGCGTGCTCCATCCCCAGATGAAGACTCCCTTGCCCTACCATCAGTTCCAACATCCAAACCCTCAGGCCAACCAGTGAACCGTCTAACCTCACGGACAAACTACACCGATGATGATGTGGACAGCTGGTGCACCGTATGTCTAGAAGATGCAACGGTGCGATGTCCCGGGTGTGACGACGACGTTTACTGTACCCGGTGCTGGTATGAGATGCATCGAGGACCACAAGCTGGATTCGATGAGAGGAGTCATAACGCTGTTCAGTTTACCAAGGATAAGAAGGCGGAGAAGAAAGAGAAGAGAAAGGTTGCACTGGGAGCATAAACGATTTCAATTTCAGACCGGTCCTACCACTAGTTTTCCATTCCGTGTGCGTGTGAAAAATATACCCAAACATTGCGAACTCCGAACCATCATGTTTCTGTGCCAAATCAAGATGCCTGCATCAATTTTAACTACTTATACTAACTTAAACGTGAATCAATCAAGCATTGGACCGTGACCCGTTGCCATTGTTGCCAGACTCGTTCTCTGAGCTGCTGACCTTTCCTCTCACATCCTGCCATGTTGCGCCAAAGCGTCGACCAGTTGAAGCAAGCAGGCTCTCTTCCTCATCCACTTCGGCTTCCTCATCGATTTGAGAAAGGTTAAGCTTGGGTGTTCGGATAAGAGCTGTGACGAAAACGACAAGGAAGACAGCGAGGAAAGCGAACTGGGCCCAGAAATCGACCAGTCCAAAGAATGGCCATGTGATGGTGATACGGTTGAGGAACGTTGACATGACCGAGGGAGTGCAAACATCCTTGGCGTGGGCGTATTTGAGCGCTTCGGAACAGGCGTGGATCATGTCCTTGTGGTCTCTGCAATCAGGCTGAGTTCCGGGGGTAGAGGGCTCGTTGGCGCAGAATGTCTGAGTACCGTAGGTCGAGTACTGAGGTGCAACCAGCATAGCGATGCCGTAGTTGAGGGCCAAGATTATCAAACCCAGCATAACTGTGGCAATGAGAAGAGCCTGAGGAGCTGTACGACCCTTACGGATCTGGAAGATGCGAACCCAGAGGAAGCGGATGCCCACAGTAGCGATACCTGAGATGGAGCTGCTGAAAAAGAAGAGGACCAGAAGAGCCATAAGGATGTAGTCAATGGGAAATGCCTTGGCGGACTTAACGAAGATCCAGTTCATGGGCTGAAAGACGTGAATCTGGCCCAGGATATAACCGCACTTTTGCTTGCAGACCGAGTTCTTGGCCTTGTCGATACCAGTGATGAGCATTGACACCCAGATAACGACAGACAGAAGAAGCAGGAAGATGCCACCGAGGAGCTTGATGGGGCGGAAGATGGCGCAGACCTTGAGCCAAGCTTGGTAGATCTTGCTGCGACCCTCACCTTGAGCCTCGGCAGCGAGTCTCTCACGTCGGACGAGAGTTTGTTCCTCTCTAACAAGAGCATCGAGTTCACGCTGATCCTTTCGCGACATACCCTCCTCGCGACCGGCATTGCGCATCTCAATCTGTCGCTGGCGTTCACGGTTCTGTTCGAGCTGAGAAGCAGTTGTCTGATGAAGCTGGGGGGCTGAGATTGAAGGTGCCGCCTTGATGAAAGAAATGGGGAGGAGAGCAAGACCTGCGCCAGTATAGACAACGTAGAGCAAAGTACCAAGTGTGAGCATTAGGCCCAAAGCAAAGGTCAAGGCCTTTTCGCCATGGTTCTGAGCAACAAGCTTTTTGAAGTAGTCGAGATCCCAATGAGCCTGTGAACTGTCACCAGCTGCGGGGACGAAGAATCCCAGCAAGAACAGGACGACGACAAATGCGACGAAGAAGAGTGTGTACTTGGCAGCAGCCCAGAAGCGACTGCTCAGGGTTCGACCCTCTTCCTCAACCTCGATCTCATCATACTCCTCATGCCAAAAATAGGCAAAGGGAATAACGATCAAACAGAGAAGAGCATCGAGGCTATACAAGCTGTAGTACACAACCTTGAGGGTGTACAGAATACTGTCGATGCGTTCGGGAGTAGCCCAGTCCTTCTTCGCGCCAAGAGTGGCAGAGCTAGTCGCGGAGACGAGGGCGATATCGACAGGGAGGAGTAGGACTGTGGCGAGCAGGGAAGTCAAGCTAATGATAGCGACGATACTGACAACGGCGGATCGTTCACGGGGAGTTTGCCAGGTGAAAGTTGTGATGATCGCAGCAGCGAAGCAGAAGGCGACGGCGATGGCATATGCGACCCAGATCAAACTGGTCTGGACGAGGCCTGCGTGGGCCATGGTGGTAAATGATGATCAACGCCGAGCTCGCTAGATGGTAAGAATTAGGCAAGGCTGTGATAAAAAAGATTGGGATAACTTACCGAGTCTTAGGTCGCGACGTGGCTTGGAGTTGCTTTTGAATGTAGGTTTAGTTCAATATTAGTAGATCTCGGGGATTTTGAAGTGAGATCAATCGACACCAAGGGTGACGTCGCTAGCGAAGAGGAGAAACGATCAGTGTGACAATGTGACACTCTAGAAAAAAGGAGGGTTGGATGGAAAACAAGATTCCACTGGCTTTTGATCGATCAGAAATAGGTAAAGCTCAAAGCTCGTGAAGCTGTTGATGTTTTCGTGACGCAATCTATGCGCTAGTATGGTCTAAGTGGAGAATGCTCATGCTTCACCCCTGGCATTTAACTAACGATGATCGATTGGTAGGTCTCTCTTACAGGGGTCGGGAACCGGAACACGGCTTGTAAATAATCCGCTGGAGCTTAAGCTCTACTCTTTTGGGCCAAACATTCAATAAACCAACATCGCGAACGACTTGGTCAATCCAACAAAATATCCAATTTCTTCCGCCGCAGAAGAATGGTCTCGCTGAAATGCAGGCCTACACCGAGCTTGCGGCTCCCTCAGCCGTCACACACTCCTTGACCGTATCTCTCACTTCAGCTACAGCTACCAATCTCGTTGTCGCAAAAGGTTCCCTACTCCAAATCTTTACAACAAAGGCCATCTCCGCCGAATTCGATCCCGAGAACCAACCTGCTCAGACCACCAAACCCGAAGCTGGATTTGATCACCGCGCAAACGATGATGATGGTCTCGAGTCTTCTTTTCTTGGTGGCGAGACAATGTTTGTCAAGACTGATCGCACGAACCTCACCAAGTTAGTTCTCGTCGCGGAGCTTCCGCTCTCCGGTGCCGTTACAGGCTTGGCCAAGATCAAGACGAAACACTCAAAATCTGGAGGTGAAGCTCTTTTAATAGCCTACAAGGCCGCCAAACTCTGTATGGCCGTATGGGACCCCGAGAAGAGCACCCTCGAAACCATCTCCATCCACTACTACGAGAAAGAAGAGCTACACGGTGCGCCATGGGAGGTTTCTTTCGACGAATACACCAGTTACCTCGAAGCCGATCCCAGTAGTCGGTGTGCTGCCTTCCAATTCGGCTCGCGCAACCTCGCGATCCTACCATTCAGACAAGCGGAAGAAGACTTGGAGATGGATGATTGGGATGAGGACCTCGATGGGCCACGACCTGTCAAGGAGTCTACTACAGTCGCCAATGGAGGCAGCGACACACTAGAACAAGCATATACACCATCTTTCGTTCTCCGTCTTCCTCTCCTTGATCCCAGTCTGCTTCATCCCGTGCACTTCGCCTTTCTGCATGAGTATAGAGAGCCAACATTTGGTATTCTGTCGTCCAGTCAAGAACGAGCGCATTCCCTTGGTCAGAAGGATCATCTCACCTACAAGGTCTTCACTTTGGATCTGCAGCAGCGAGCTTCGACGACTATTCTCTCAGTTACCGACCTTCCTCGAGATTTATTCAAGATTGTTCCTCTGCCGGCGCCCGTTGGTGGAGCGTTGTTAATAGGAGAGAATGAGTTGATTCACGTTGATCAGTCAGGCAAGGCCAACGGTGTGGCTGTGAACTCAATGGCTCGACAAATTACCTCCTTCAGTTTGACCGACCAATCAGACCTTAACTTACGACTGGAGCATTGTGTTATTGAGGCACTGTCTATTGAGAATGGGGAGCTTCTGTTAGTTCTCAACGATGGTCAAATCGGAATTGTTTCTTTCCAAATCGATGGTAGAACGGTGTCTGGTCTCAGCGTCAGGATTGTTGCAGACGAGAATGGGGGTGATCTTATCAAGGCTCGCGCATCAACAGCATCAAAACTCAGCAAGAACGCCTACTTCATTGGCAGCGAAACCGGCGACTCGGTGGTGCTAGGCTGGACAAGGAGGGTTGGGCAGGAGAAGAAGCGAAAAACTCGACTTATCGACGCAGATATCGGTGTTGATATCGACGACCTGGATCTCGAGGATGAAGACGACGAAGACGACGATCTTTACGGAACCGAATCCGCAGCGGCGAAGCCAGCTCAAGCTCTGAATGGAGGGGGCAAATCGGGTGAATTGACTTTCCGCATTCACGACACCCTACTCAGTCTCGCCCCAATCAAGGACTTGACACCAGGAAAGGCAGCTTTCCTTCCCGATAGCGAAGAGGCAACTCTGTCACAGGGCGTCGTTTCGGATCTCCATCTTGCATGCGTCGTTGGAAGAGGCAAGGCTAGTTCCTTGGCCATTCTCAACCGCAACATTCAGCCCAAGATCATTGGAAGATTCGAGTTCCCAGAGGCTAGAGGTTTCTGGACCATGTCCGTCAAGAAGCCAATGCCCAAGGCTCTCGGTGGAAACATCGGCGTAGGGGACGAGTACGAGGCCTTTGGACAGCATGACAAGTTTATGATTGTCGCCAAGGTTGATCTCGATGGTTACGAGACATCGGATGTGTATGCTCTTACTGGGGCAGGATTTGAGACTCTGAAAGACACCGAGTTTGACCCTGCCGCCGGTTTTACTGTTGAAGCCGGTACAATGGGCAAGCAGATGAGGATCATTCAAGTCCTAAAATCTGAAGTCCGATCTTACGATGGTGATCTTGGTCTCACTCAGATCCTGCCAATGCTTGACGAAGAAACAGGCGCTGAACCTAGGGTCACCAGCGCCAGCATTGCCGATCCTTACCTCCTGCTTATCCGCGACGACAACAGCCTTCTTTTGGCACAAATCGATAGCAATAACGAGCTTGAAGAAGTGGAAAAGATGGATGCTACTCTTCAGAATACGAAGTGGCATGCCGGTTGTCTATACACGGATACGACGGGTGCTTTCCAACCAAACGCCAGCGATAAGGGTGCTGAGACGGAAAAGATTATGATGTTCTTGCTCAGCTCGACTGGTGCGCTACATGTAAGTTCTGCCCTTTCTCATGGGGATCAGCTACTAACTGAACAGGTATACGCCCTCCCCGATCTCTCAAAGCCTGTTTACGTTGCTGAAGGTCTCTGCTACGTACCTCCTCACCTCTCGGCGGACTACACACTACGACGAGGCCTGGCAAAGGAGAACCTCCGTGAGATTCTGGTCGCTGACCTTGGCGACACCACATCACAAGCGCCATACCTTATTGTAAGTTCTCCCCACGCTCTCATTGAATCTATCTAATATCGTCACAGCTCCGAAACCAGACCGACGATCTCACCATCTATGAACCCCTTCGCCATATACGAGAGGGCGAAACCAGTCTCTCCAAGACTCTCACCTTCAAAAAGACATCCAATGTGACACTAGCCACAACTCCTGCTGAGACAGAGCAAGACGACGTTGAACAGCCACGCTTCGTCCCTCTCCGGCCATGCACAAACATCAACGGCTACAGCACTGTCTTCCTCCCCGGTCCTTCACCAAGTTTCGTCATCAAATCAAGCAAGAGTGTCCCCCGCGTCATCGGCCTTCAAGGCCTTGGTGTCCGTGGTATGAGTACATTCCACACTGAAGGTTGTGATCGTGGTTTTATCTACGCAGACGACGAAGGCATCGCCCGTGTTACTCAACTCCCACCTGATACCAACTTCACCGAACTTGGTATCTCAGTTAAGAAAGTCCCTCTGGGCAACGATGTTCGCGGTATCGCATATCATCAACCAACAGGGGCTTACATCGCTGGCTGCATGATAAGCGAGCCATTCGAACTCCCCAAAGACGACGACTACCATAAAGAATGGGCCAAGGAAATCCTTACTTTCCCACCAACCATGCCCCGTGGTGTTCTCAAACTCATCAGCCCTATCAGTTGGACCGTCATCCACGAACTGGAGCTTGAATCGTGCGAGTCAATCGAGTGTATGAAAACTCTACACCTCGAAATCTCGGAGGATACAAAGGAGCGTCGCTTCCTCGTCACAGTCGGAACGGCCGTCTCAAAGGGTGAAGACCTACCTATCCGCGGCCGCGTACACGTCTTCGACATCGTAACCGTCATCCCCGAACCCGGCAAACCAGAAACAAACAAACGTCTCAAAGCCATCGCCCGCGAGGATATTCCCCGCGGCGGCGTAACAGCCATATCCGAGATCGGAACTCAAGGTCTTATGCTCGTCGCTCAAGGTCAGAAGTGTATGGTACGCGGTCTTAAGGAAGACGGCTCACTTCTACCCGTGGCTTTCCTTGATATGAGCTGTCACGTCGCGAGCGCGCGTGAACTCCCGCGTACGGGTCTTTGTCTCATGGCTGATGCGTTTAAGGGCGTTTGGTTTGCGGGATATACTGAGGAGCCGTATACTTTCAAGGTCTTGGGTAAGAGCCATGGCCGGTTACCTGTGGTTGTAGCGGATTTCCTTCCTGATGGTGAAGATCTTGCTATTGTTGCTGCGGATGCAGATGGTGATTTACATATTCTTGACTTCAACCCCGAGCGTAAGTTCTTGTCACTTACTGAATAGTGATTCATACTAACAGTCTACAGATCCTAAATCTCTTCAGGGCCATCTTCTTCTCCATCGAACTTCCTTCTGCGTATCCCCCAACCCACCATCAACAACCCTCCTC
>JAALXK010000216.1:0-37968 GCA_012977745.1 Fusarium anguioides | reverse complement strand
GCTTAAAAGACTAATAATTAAATATATAAATGTTTAAATATATATTTTTATACTTAAAATTAAAGTTATAGCTTATTATAATTTATTTCTATCAGTCTTAATACTCTTATTTTATTTATTAGATCCCTCCCTGCTAACTATTATACTTAGACTAATCTACTAGTATCTACATACAAAAATTCAGGGGTTTAGCTGTATGTGACTTATTGCTCGTGCCTGCTAACCATGAACTCAAGAGTTATCCCTGGAGCCCCTACCCAAAGGTAGATTTGGGCACGTCATTCGACGACTGGCGGCACGGCTCTCGGTGAGGGCAATGGATTGGATCATTTACCGTGATAACTAGTTTAGTGGCTGAGGTTGGAGTGGTTTCTGAAGTATGATCGTCGATCGGCTATCTGATGAACGTGACTGGTCCTAGTACATGGGTCTGACAAGCAGAAATGTCATCAATAATCGACAGCTAGCAACGGGCTTCTGGATCCTATGTCTGAGTCGTTTCTATAGACAGTCTAACGTTAGTAGGCACAACCACGGAAACTCTGCTTGCATTGAGTCTTTGGGTGTAGTAAGTTGATGTGCCACCCTGGCAACGAAAACAGAACGCCATGCTTCGCTCGAGTTCTAGACAGACAAGGAAGCTTTCCGAAAATCAGAATTAGGAACGCGCAGATGGGTGCAACGCTAGATATTGTCATCATGAGAGCCGACACTGATCGGTATTATTGTCCTCGGTAGTCATTTCGTTGACCCAGTCTAGTAGACGTGGGCTCGACAGACACTGTTTGAGGGATGTTGCTAAGGTTGGTATTTGTCCCCAAGCAGGAACTGTTCGGGAGAAGCAACACCTCAAGGATGGCACCTATGTATTCTTTTCCTGAGTGCTGTGCTGTGTCCAGGCGAGGCCTCCATGGCGATCGTTATGAGTGATTTTGACGTCCAGAAGTGCCAGGCTCTCCCGCATTAGACGGTGAGAGCGGATGCTGTGGAGGCCGGGATTTTCTGACGATCTCAACACCACGCAGAATGGTGTGGATCTTCGTTTCAGCCTGCGGTCTTCCTGTTGCACTTCCACGTTACATGTGAATGGAGCGGTCTCAATATAATGATGGGGAAGCCATAGTAGATCTGCAGCGTCGATAGATTGAGCCTGTTTCTGCCAGCAAAGCAATGCAACAAAAGATGCTTCTGCCGAATCAAGGTACTGGACTAGCGTGCGTTTGTTGAGTTTGATCAACCACAGACAGGCACAATCCACAGATAGCAGGAACAAGGGGCAGATGACCTCGGCTAGCTGCAGTGATAAGGTTGTGTACCAACTATCTTGAAACTGAAAACTCGGTCGATGCAAGTATACGTTTTTGATAAGAGCGTGTCAAGATTTACCAATAACTGGCTCTTCCTGTTTCTTTTGGTTTCTGTTACCGCTGAATCAAATCCCCGGACGGGCCAGATAATGGTAACTGGCCTCGAACGTTGCTCGTTAGATGTTGTTTCAATATTGAAATGAAACTTAACTCATGTTTGAATTCAAGGCTCTCGAAACTTCTTCCCGATGTTCGCTAGAATAGTTTATCACACCACTAAGATCCACATGTACAGTAATGATATCAAGTCATCCACGGCTAAAATCTGCATCACACAAGACCATTTATCCGTCTAGGTCTGATCCTAGAGACTCTCGGTTGGCTGCGGAATATCCCAACGATATTGGGAAAAGCTTGTGCATGGTATGGTCACTGAAGGTCCCGGGTAGAGCCAATCATGGAATTTGACATTGATAGTTGAGCACGAGTAAACTAGTTATGTCTGCTTAAAAATGATGTCTAATGGGTCCTTATTCTTGCACAAGCTAAGAATTTGGTCGAGGTGATCGAATACTAAGGAAAGTTGATCAGCAGCCAAATGTTGAGAGACACACAAACGCCAGGGGCTCGAGCCAATGGTTCGGTAGAGGGGAGTAATTTACCAGGCAGGGTTGAGCTGCATGAGCGTGCGGTGGTATCCAGAAAGTGCCTTTCGACTAATCCGAATAGATTTGATAAATGATAACGAATCCTCAAATACTCATATTTTTTATCAGTAAAAGCAGGACGATAACTGCTAATTGAAATCGATCTTCAGCTCTTGTGAGGTCCAATTTGAAGCTGTCTCCGCCAAATGAACCCCAATTCTATGGGTAAAAATTGTGGGAGAATTGTGGAAAAACCTGGAGTGATGGGGACAATACCCTTTGCTCGGTTGCATAGGAATCCAATGGATGCATGCTCACATCAGGTGTCCACAAACACACATGAGAAACATACAGTAGCTCACAGTAGCTTGATATTCACAGCGATATACAGTTCCGAGCTCTCCGCGTCCCCAGCCGCTAGAATATCATTACTCCACTATCGGCTCGTCAGCGCTCACCGCCCGAATGTCCACGACAGCCAAGAGAGGGCAAAGTGGCAGTACAATGAGGTACGTCTCCTTAAGGTCTGCCATATTTGAACCCTCCCAATCCCCGAACGACACTCTAGTTTCTGACTCTTTTACTTCACCAACAAAACTTGATCAACTTACATCTAGCTAAAACAACGTTTATAAAACTTCACCCCTTTTCTTTACCAAGACCTCACTCCTGACATCTGTCTGCCCCGCTACCCCGCCATCAACAAACCGCCCCTCCAAACCTCTATCAATCTTATTATAACGACCGAGGCCTTGACCCTTGGTCACTACAGTCGTCAAGACGTTTTCCAATCTCCTTAACTCGTATGTCAACCAATTGAGATCTTGGATAAAAAGACATGAAAACAACAACACAGAGAACATATACTAACATCAAACCAGGACGCACCACCCGTTCGCAGGAGCCCGCTGCTCAGCCGATTCCGGAGGCTCAGCGGACTCGACCTTTGAACAGTAAAGGTCCAATTACACCCAGAACCCGTCCAAACTCAACCAATTCGCAAATTTCCACGTAAAGCCACTCAATTACCATGGCTCCTCATGCGGAAGTCGGCACGGGCTCCTCGAACGGGGTGGTCTATAACGGCCGAGGCTCCTCAGCTACTCAGGACCTCTTCACCGTCAACTCCCCTAACGTCACCTACACTGATGCGGAAATTCGTTCCCGATACACTTACCGCACTACCAAGGTTGACGTTGATGCCAATGGCAAGTATGTTGCTACTCCTAACGAGACTCTCTATGACTTCAAGGTCGACCGTAAGATTCCCAAGGTCGGTATGATGTTGGTTGGACTCGGAGGCAACAACGGCACCACCGTTACCGCTGGTATTCTCGCCAACCGCCGTCAGCTCGCCTGGGAGACCAAGGAGGGTCATCGCGAGTCCAACTATTACGGCTCTGTTGTCATGGGCTCTACCCTCAAGCTCGGCCATGACGCCAAAACTCACCAGGAGATCAACATTCCCTTCCACAACATCCTTCCTATGGTTCATCCTAATGACCTTGTCATTGGTGGCTGGGACATCAGCAAGATGAACTTGGCTCAGGCTATGGACCGCGCTCAGGTCCTCGAGCCTACCCTCAAGGCTCAGGTCAAGAAGGAGATGGCTGAGATGGTTCCCCTTCCATCCATCTACTACCCTGACTTCATTGCTGCCAACCAGGAGGACCGTGCCGACAACGTCCTCGAAGGTACCAAGGCTTGCTGGGCCCATGTTGAGAAAATCCGCCAGGATATTCGCGACTTCAAGGCTAAAAACGGCCTGGACAAGGTCATCATCATGTGGACTGCCAACACTGAGCGATACGCCGACTTGATCGAGGGTATTAACGACACTGCTGACAACCTTCTCAAGGCGATTGAGCAGGGACATGAGGAGGTTTCTCCTTCCACCGTCTTCGCGGTTGCCTGTATCCTTGAGAAGGCACCTTTCATTAACGGCTCTCCCCAGAATACTTTTGTCCCTGGTGCTGTTAAACTTGCTGAGAAGCACAACGCCTTCATCGGCGGTGACGACTTCAAGTCTGGCCAGACAAAGATGAAGTCTGCACTTGTCGACTTCCTCATCAACGCTGGTATCAAGTTGACTTCCATTGCCAGCTACAACCACCTTGGCAACAATGACGGCAAGAACCTAAGCTCCCAGAAGCAGTTCCGCTCCAAGGAGATTTCCAAGTCTAACGTCGTTGATGATATGGTTGAGGCCAACCACGTCCTGTACAAGAAGGGTGAGCACCCCGACCACTGCGTTGTCATCAAGTACATGCCCGCTGTTGCCGACAACAAGCGTGCTCTTGACGAGTACTACGCTGAGATTTTCATGGGTGGCCATCAGACCATTTCGTAAGTTAAAGCCAGAATCCTGAACCTGCGTTCAAGACTAATCCATTGCAGGCTCTTCAATATTTGCGAGGACTCCCTCCTTGCTTCTCCTCTGATTATCGATTTGGTCATCATTGCCGAGATGATGTCTCGTATTCAGTGGAAGGCCGCGTCTTCCGATGGCACTGCTACCACCGAGTACAAGAGCTTCCACAGCGTCCTGAGCGTCCTTAGCTATATGCTGAAGGCTCCTCTCACCCCCCCTGGCACTCCCGTTGTCAATGCTCTGGCTAAGCAGCGCGCTGCTCTGACCAACATCTTCCGAGCTTGCGTTGGTCTTGAACCTGAGTCTGACATGACCCTTGAGCATAAGCTCTTCTAAGGGCAGATGATCGTGCTTGATACTGTTATTGGTTGTTTTGATATTGGAGGATACTTAGGACAGTCTTTACTGCATGCTCGAATTGCTCTATGAAAACCATAAAATGACATAAAAAACGGAGGAGAGATGAATTAGCTACACAGCCATAGTCTACCGAATTGAATTTGCCATTCTCTTCCATATATCCTCTATCCAGCAATGAATATGGCTATAGTGGTCTCAACATTGCTAATGTCAATGCACGTCGTTGTGCGTCATTGGTTGAATTCTTACGTTGTCCTGAAGGAATTTGACAGTACACTGGACGTTGGCAAGCCCAAGGAAGGGGAGCCATAGATAATCTGGAGTTGACTCACTATTGATAGGAGAATAGACTATTAGAAACATGATCCCAAATGAATGTACTACTCCTCTAGAATTCATAATAATTAATCTGCTCACTTGGCAGATATCTGTTTGAGTTTGTCTTCAAACCCAAGGCGAGACAATAATGTCAGTCCACAAAAAGTAAACGATAATGATTAGCATTACAGGGGTGTTAATTGAATTTTGCGTGGTTGGTGGTAAACTTTACGCGGGATTGATGCGTTCTAACGCGTCTCTCCACGCCAACGCTTTTTTATGGCCCGCGCGTCGCGTTGAGCTCCTCACTGCCACTTAGACTTGGACTTTCATTCCCAGACTCTCTCAGTTCAACATCCACTCTCATTAACACCACCTCACTCCAAATTTAGGTCTATTCAGTGTTGATTTACTTGTTTTTATATCTCAGCACCAAATCATCAAACCACATAATACATATACTTCCATTGACTCTGCAATGGCTATCGCCTCTCGAGCTTCCCCCATATCATCGGGCAGAACCCCCGAACCACTGTCACCGCAATCCAAGTTTAGAGCTCAGCTTGCGGCCCTCGAGAGCAGCGACGAAGAAGAAACCCCATCGAAAAAGGACACAAACAATAAATCAACAAAACACCTTGACCTACTACAACAGTCTATACAAAACAACGACGCGTCTGATGAATCAGAAGACGACAATAACAGGCCTCGAGGCAAGCTCGCATCCAGGATGCAAGGCATCACAAGAACAGCCAAGGACCCAGAAAGTGCCTCAAATCAAAACGATCCTGCCAGAGATCGTGTGAAAAAGAGATTAGAGCAAGAAAAGAAGGAGACCGAGGAAGCCGAAAATGAACACAATGTCGACATGCCTGATGTTGAATCACAAGAAGATGATGCCCCTGTTGCGCTTCGAAGACTAATACGCAAGGTGCCTTCATCGTCAGCTGCCAGAAACACTTCTCGTGGTGCTAGCCCATCACTCTTTGTATCACCCGCTCGCCGTTCACCGTCCCAGCCTACACAAAATGACTCGTATTCTGAAGACGAGCTACCTGCCCCCAAGCCTGATCGTTTAAAAGCGATGGTTGATCGCTACAAAGAAAAGCATCAAGAGGAAGACGCTGCGAAAGAAGCCAAGAACGCCGAAAAACGTACTCAGCAGGAGAATCCCGCCCAGGAGTTAGAGGAGATAGTATCAGATGGTGACGATTCTGGCATCACCGACGATGAAGGTGGTCGGAGACTCACACAAGCTGAGCGTCCTAGCGCTCGAAAGGCGAGCAAGAAAGCCATCGAAGAGATGAACAGGGAAACCCAGAGAATGTCAAGAAATATGCAGTTAGCGCATGAAGTCAAGACGCGAAAAAAGATCACCAAGAACAGCTTGTTTGAGCGCTTCAACTTTCGACCAGCAGGCGAACGGGATCCCAAGGTTACCAGCTCAAGTAGGGGACCAACCCCTCATAGCGACGTAGAGATTCAGGATACCGATACACCTCCAAGTTCACCCCCAGTGTCTTTGGACACTGCTGAGACTGCTATAGCCCCGCCAAATGCTATCGAGGCAGATGACTTCGATTTGCCGACCACAGATGATTTGGCTGAGACAACTAAACTTAGGCTAGACAAGGGGAAAGGAAAAGCTGTGGAAACGCAAAACGAACAGCAACAGCCAGTCCAAAAGCCAAAGCGCCAATTTCGAGTCAAGCTTCCGCCCGTTCAAGCGAATGTGACCATGGTAGACTCGGACGACGAGTTCGAAATCATAACAACCAGCAAAGACAAAATTCGAGCAGTGTTTGACATGGCCCCTACCAAGAAGGCCCAAGAGCACAGTTCCGTTCAAGCGCTCCGTGCCCTCGCACAAGTCAAGTCTCCCGGCAAGGAGACAAGACGAAAGAATGAAAATCACGGCATGACAGCAGGTGAGCTTCAGGCTTATCTCCACCAGAAGGCTCGGCAGCAGGCCAAGGTGGAGCGTGACCGCAGACTTGACATGCTCAAGGCTCAAGGTGTTGTTATCCAAACAGCAGAAGAGCGTGAGCGCCAGATGCAAGAGGTCGATGACATTGTCGCCAGGGCGAGAGAGCAGGCACAAAAGATTATGCAAGAGGAACGAGCCGCTGCCAAGAAAGAGAAGAAAGAGAATGGCGAAGTTGATCCCTTGGCTTGGGATGACAGCGATGATGAGGAATATCAGGCATCTGGGGACGAGGCTGACGGAGAAATATCAGCTGTCGAGTTGTCTGGATCTGAAGATGAAGAGGAGGAGGGTAGGGAGGAGGAAGCAGACAATAACCCTAGGGTCGAAGGTGAGGCAGAAGATGGAGAATCTGAAGCATCTGCTGATGAGGATGATGATTCGACTCCTGTCGCCAGCCAAGATGTCCATGACGACACCGAAGAGCTGCCTGCTACAAGAAAACGACGAACACGAAAACCCCTTGTTCTTTCTGACGATGAGGAGGACGACAGAGTCGAGATGACCCCCAAGCCAAAAACAACTGTCCACATGTCACCAACAGTGCCCAATACCCAGTCACCAACCGCGCCCAGATCAGTACTGCGTTCTGCCAAGAAGAACTTCATCCCTGGCTTGCCCGTGCAAGGACCGGCTGGTCTCGGGCTCACCCAGATCTTCGCGGGCACCATGGATGACAGCCAGATGGATTCTGCCAATGGCCCAACTCAATCTATGATGCCTGACTTTGATCACTTCCCCGATTCCAACTTCTCTGCGACTATGGATGAGCCTATGGAGGACATGGTCCTGGATAGCCAGAAGGATTACACCCAGGGGACCACCCAGGGTGTCACTCTCGACTTCGCTCAGTCCCAGATGCATGGCCTCGACAATCTTCTTCCCCGTGAGAGTACTCAGATCTCCGATATGATCGATTTTACTCAGGATGGCGGCCTCCAAGCTCAAACACCCTTGAAAGACAGATTCATTGAGGCGCCGGTTTCCACTGTAGAAACGATGCTGGTCGATAATGAGGATCCAACCCAAGCTTCACCACTAGTCCGCCGCGGCCGTCTTCGTCGCAGAATGGATACGTCTGAGCGTATTGAGGAAACTCCTGAGCCATCAGTTGCAGAAAAGTCTGATACTGCATTTAGCAAGTTGAGGGAGGGTGCCAAAAAGGAGCAGAAGAAGCGACTCCAAGTAGAGTTTGACCACAAGAACAGCAAGGCTAAGGAGATGGTTCAGGAACAGGCTGAGGAATCCGAGGATGAGTATGCTGGTTTGGGCGGTGCAGATGGCGAGGACAGTGACAATGACTCTGTTGCATCCCTCAAGGAAATCATTGACGACACTGCTGGTAACGATGTTGACGAAGCTAAACTCGCTGCTTTCTATGCGTAAGTACCACCCACCCACCCACGATGTGACACTAGTCTAATATTCACAGCGATCGCGAGCGTGCGGAAGATGAGAAGCAAGTTGAGAAGCTTTTCAAGGACATCACAACTGGTATGCTTCGCCGTAAACGAGGTGCAGGCTATGATCTCGACGACTCAGATGATGATGGCGAGGCCCGTCGCCGAATGAAGCGTCGACAATTCGCCAAGATGCAGAAAGCTCTGTTTGCCGATGAACGTGTCAAGAAAATCGCCGAGGACCCTGGGAACCAGGCTTTCTTGCGAACAATAGAAGACCGCGGCAGTGACGATGAAATGGACTTTTTGGATGCACCTGAAGAGACTAATGAGTCATCACAATCTCAGTCTCAAGAAGAGGAAAGTAGCAAGGTTCAGACTGTTCCCGACAGCCAACCTCAAAAGATTCTTGGGCCTGCAGACAACCGGGCCCCTGCCTACTTGCGTAGAACAAAGGATGGCAAGAAGCCTTCCAACATTGGCGAAGTTCGCGAGACTTTGTCTGATCTCTTGGAAGAACCTCACGGATCAGTCATCCCTGCAACTGAAGCCGGATCAGACAGCGAAGGCGATGAAGAAGCCCCTGCGCAAACCCGCAGCGACAAGGAGAATGACGGGCCCGACCCTCGCCGTGGCCGTGTCGCTGTCGTGGATCGCATAAGCCTTAAGCGCAACAGCTCTTCCGATGTCAGCAGTCATCGTCTTGCCTTTGCAACAGCATCAAGCTCGTCGTTCAAGGTACCCGCTTTGCTACGCCGAGCCACTACAAATTCATTTGTATCTGGTTCAGCTTCCACCGCAAGCTCTGGTTCATCAACGCCAGCGAGTGGATTTGGAGAAGAGACTAAGATCAAGAAAGGAGCGAGCAAGAAGAGTGGCGTGCATGCCTTTGCCCGTGATAGCGAGAGGCGAGCTAAGCTCGAACAGAATGAGCGAAAGAGAGAGGAGAGGAAGGTCAAGGGAGCTGAAAGGAGAGTTGGAGTTGTCGGTGGTTTGTTGGGTAAGGGATCGTTTGAATGAGCTGGCATGGAATGGTGTTCGGGTTTATTTGAATGGAACACGTTGTAGAGGTTATCATTCTGGCATGGAGTTAGACTGGACAAGGACATGAAGAGTATCATGATAATTTTATATACCTAGGTAGCGAACGATGTTATTCATTTATCAAAGTCACGTATTGTATTATACATTCATTCGCCTTGTGGATGCCGTAATTTTTGCTTTTGCTTATATCCCTCAGCGAGACATAGAAGTATCTCATCCCATACCCAAAAGGAGCATACTTGATGAATAAGTTTTGACTTGACTCTGTGCTAAATACAATCATGGAGGATCCTCAGAGTTGTTACTTTTGAGGCGTGCTTTGAGGCGATCCATCTCCTCCCACAAGGACTTATTACAGCCGAGTCTCTACTAGCACCTTGTTCTTATGGCCATAAAGCGTTTCCCGCTCAGAGCCAAAAAGAACTCTTGTTGTCTGAATCCCACCTATCTTGTAATGGCCGCCCAGAAGAGCAAAAAATATGGTTCCGCCCGGGATCGAACCGGGGACCTAGTGATAGATATTTTATAGAGGCTGTGTTGATGTTGGGAAATATCGCCTTGAAGCTGTAGTATTGTAGTTCGGACCCCCACTCAGGTCCAATATTTGTGGGGTCCAGCGTACTTGCTCAACCCTACAACCAGCAAAGTGTTGTTTCGAATCACTGGAATTGAGTTGTCTACGATTGATCTTGCTTATCCAATGAACGGTTCCGTGGTCTAGTTGGTTATGGCATCTCGTTAACACCGAGAAGGTCCCCGGTTCGATCCCGGGCGGAACCACATTTTTGATTTATTCATGTCCTAAAGGAATAACAAATTACATTCAGCAGTTACTGGAACAATCAAGAATCCAATTGCAGTGAAACAGCGCCTGGCAGACTCGAATAACACTTGGCTGTTCCCCTAATTTCATTTCCCCTAATTCCGAAAAAACCTGTTAATATAATCCTCCAGCTCGTCCGACACATCAAATTCATAAAACGCTACAAGGTACATGGCCGCATTGAAGAAGGTTGCTGCGAGAAACTCCTCAAAGTTTGCACTTAGTATCTCCAGGTCATCTTGGAGTACATAAGCAAGAGGAAATCCTTCTTCATTCGCAGTGTCAATCTCAGTCTGTGTTGCTGTGCCCTCTAACAAAAGCTCGTCGGCTGCCAACAGTTCACACTCGTCGACATCCCTTGACCCGGATAAGACGCAATGGCCGCCTCCTGGACAAAGATATAAGCTCCCTTCTATAGGGTCAAGACCGCTGTTTGTTGTGATCCGGAGGAGATAACCGCCCCTTCCTTTGTCTATCATTGCTGGACATTTGCGAATACTGTCGCCAAGTTTGAAATGCTCACTGTTCCCAGTGAAAATTCGCTTCTGCAAAGCCTTTGTTGACATGAATTCAATGAATCCGTCGGGAAGGACAAGGCCCAGCTTTTCGGCATCTGTAGCGATGCTCTGTACATGATCAAAATCTCTTGCTGCTGGCCCAGGGGTAGAAAGATCGAAATACTCGGTATCTTTCACAAGAAACGAAAGGTCACCGTTGAGATCCAAGTAGTCTAGATTCAAATCTTTTGCGGGATAAAGCATTTCATCATTTGGCGAGAATCCCAAGGCTCGAGCCTCCTTTCCGTCAACAAAGAAGCCAGGTCGCATATCTGGCTCACCAAATATTTCAGCCATGCGTTTTGCATTTTTTCGAGCGGCAATTCGCTTTTTCAGTAGAGGGACACAGAGTTGGTAAAGTCTTTGGTTGAATGTTTGTGCTAGCGATTCGACATCAGAAGCTATCAGATAATTTGTGATGTCTAGAATCAACTCTGTTGGGAGAGAAAGGAGAGGCATTGGGTTCTGGTGTTGTACAATCAGAGGGGCAACGGCACGTTCTCGTTGAAGGAGGACCAGAGGCCAGAAAGCATGTAGTAAGATAGAGACAAAAGAATCTTCTTGTGGCGATTCCTTGGAACCTTATGTTAATTGGAAGCACTGCAGTCTGAAGCGCGAGGTGATGCCTGAAAGAAGATGGAAGAAGTGTGATTGGGTTTGTAGGAAAGTGTTGAGAAGACAGCTGTGGGCATTAGAGGAAGGAGCCGAAGCAAGCACCTGCCGATGAACCAGTGATTTACAGCTGCACTCACCGAGTAGAGCATACGGGAAAGAAGTTCTCCATTGAATATTACAGACCTTGATGAACGCATTGAACACAGATATAATCATGTTTTGATACCATCTATCTTGCCCTTTAATACAACTCCAAACCACATTGCACATTGATGAAGTGCAATGGGAGACATAGTTCAAGCGCAGAAATTGAAATCTATTTGCTTTTCAATGGCCTCGGCCAGCGCATTATATACGTTCTATGCCCATATTTCTTCTATTCATCCATCAGTTTTGGAGCTGCCTGAAAAGTTTACGCTACCCAGGCCCAGTATTCTCTTAGTTAACAGCCACAATTCAAATGCTTCCAACTTGATTTCAACTCGCATAAAACCCACCCATGCGGCGAACACTCGTATAGCGTTGGGCGGCCAAAAGAGCGATCCGTTTTGGCTGATCTCTTCGAGTTTCTCGTGGAAAACAGTTTTTGTACAGTACCGTGCTAGGATCATAAACGAGCGAATAGGACCCTGCCGTGTATGAAGGTTCTCGTCCAAGCTGCGGGTGAGATCGTTGGTCTTAAGAATCAGAAGAATGATACGAGGAACACGGCTGAGAAGCTGAACGAGGTCAACAATGAGCCCCTCCTGTAGGGCACCGCTCATGGTTTTCTGCTCATCAGCCGTTCGAGTCTCAAGAATAGAACCAGACTGGCTGACAATGCTGTAGTCCCGACCAGTAATTGCTGAAGCAAAAAGAGGAAAGTCCTTGTCCTCAATACCAGCAACCTCGTGCGCATATTTCTTCATACGGTCCATGTCGCCGTCGATAACTGCTAGCCACATTTTGGCGTACGACCTTCGCATGGGTAGTTCAATATCGCGGTAGAGACCGTGGTCGTATAGAATAACATCGAAGTTAGGGCCACGTGCAAGACCTCGTCGAGTGGTGTTCTTGCGGATTGCGATGTTGCCACCGTGAGGATCACAGTGTAGGGGCGCACCATCGCCAAAGATCATCTCGTTGAAGATACGAGCCAAAGTAGCTGATACTTCATCTCGGTCAATACCATTTTTATCCAAATATTCAAGATCGTCAAGTCGGCTTCCGGCTTCGCACGCCATAACAATGATTCGCTTCTTGGCCCAGATAACCTCGGGGATGATCAGGGGTAATTGTGGAATCTTCGCAAAATGTTCCTTCATGCGGCGAGCGTTGGTAGCCTCTTCTTGAAAGTCTAGTTCCTTTGGAAGGGAAATATCCATCTCGGATGAGAGCCACTCAAGGTCGTATTCAGGGAAGAACCGCTTGAGGGTAGAAAACGTGTACCGAGTAAGCGCGAGATCCAGGGGTGCCCATGCCTCAAGCTCTGGATGTTGGACCTTGACTGCGACCTTTTGATTCGAACCTTTAATAGATGCCAGATGTACCTGGGCAAGAGAAGCGGCACCAATTGGCTGAGGGGCGAAATCAGAGAAGTAATCCCAAAGCTCCTCTCCTGTATCCTTGCGGAACATATCCTCTATCGACTCAAGCGAGGATACTGGGCACTTGTCCTGCAACGGTATAAAAGTGTTTGTCCATTCAGATGGTAAAAGGTAGTTCATGGCGCTCTGATTTCGTTATTAGTCCAATTGCTCGGAGTCGAAGATTGGTATGTGCGTACCAGGTGCTGACCGAGCTTGATAAATATACCGCCGTTCTTTTCCAACACAACGAGAGTTCGTTCGGCACATCGTTTGTGGCATGCATTAAGCATACTCTCTTGTTCGTCATGATCCTCAGTTGTCTCTCTCGCATTCAGCGTTGTTCGATAACTATCCCGAGTGTTAGCTTTGTTTGCGCCAATTACCAGTGACAACCTACTCATTGATACATACAGCGAGCGCAACCGCAACTCTACCCGTACGTTCTGCCGCTTCGTAACTGTTCTTGATATCGTCGGTAAATGCAAGTGCGGTTGCGCCTACAGTTCCTGCACCGGCCGAGGCATATAATAGAGGCCGCTTGGGGGCGGATCTGTGGCCATTACTCCCTCGAAAGCCTTTCCCTGAAGCAAAACCTCTTTTGCTGATGTTTCGAAAGGGTTTGCTGCGAACCAATTGGCTTCTACAAGTTGAGCAGGTCCATGGTCGAGCGGCGATGCGAGTCGCAAACGCCGAAACAGATAATGAGTTCATCTAGCCACCGAGGGACTTTAATAGGAGGAAATGTTGTGTAGTAAGATAAGATTACTCATTCTAAAGAACGAAAATGCCAACGAAGGATGAATTAATACAGGCTGGCACTGTAGAGGCCGTGTTTAGGCTGAGATCATGTCGTCAACCAAAATCAAGTCGACAGTCTTTTTGCTTGGGTGTGCCGATTCCGATAAACCTCCGTACATCCAGGCCCATCGCTCGGCTTAGGCCGGGTGCAATCTTCGGGGACGAATTGGCCACCTGCCTAACATTTTTTTCTTAGATCGGCACCGCACCACGTGACTACGCGAACGCGACTATATCGCGTAAAGCCCACCTCTTTACACGACCACGCATCTCGTCATCTATACAGAGAAACACAGGACTCTTACACCATTCAAGTTTCCGCCAACGTTTGCTTTATATTGGAAAACTGTAATTCTATGCAAAAGACTTACAACAATCCCACAGCGAAAAACATGCTGTCTTTTGCTCCTGCCCCAATTTTTTCTGGTTCTTGGGACCATCGCCCTGTCGTCTCATCGCCGCTCTCGTCTTCACCAGTTCGCGCATCATCGCCACTTTCGCCAATCGACAGAAACACGCTTTCACAGCGACAGGTCCAGTCTTCCCCTATCAAGCCCCCCAAATTCAAATTTGCTTCTCGTCCCACGCGGCCAAATCCCGTAAACCGGAAGCGAGAGGAAGTACAGGAAGATAGACGGAAGCTGTTTCTTTTGAATGTCCGACAGAGTCGTGAGGACAGGGCCTGGCAACGTCGAGATATCGAGGGCCAGGTATGTCTTAATTAATTCATGTCACCTCACTATCGTTAACATTAGCTGCAGTTCTTGAAGACAAATTATCTCACCGATCGGGGACAGCTGTCTCGCGATGCTCCTGATATCACTGAGGCAGATATCGAAGAGGCCACTATTTTTTACCAAGAGCACCCTGCGATTCCCGAAGAAGAAGAGGATGCGATGATGATGGACGAGGAAGAGCAGCTTGAGGCCATGCTTGCATCCTACGAGGAGCAACATATGGCTTCCTTGCCACGACCACCTTCACCTACACTATCAGACGAAGATTACGACGATGTCTTTGCCGAGCTTATTGCACAAGAGCAATCCCAGCAGAACACACAGTCCCAGTCGCACGACTCAATGGACATCTCGGGGGACATTGAGATGCAATAACGTACTTTCCTAATCATTCTCTTTACTGCTTTATAACTTTGTTCGCTTGGAGTTGGGGTCGATTGGACGATCGAAGGGGCACGGCGTTTGGGAATTACTAGTGGTTTATCATCAAATGTGTACAGTTATCATTTTCGGAAAGGGTATATAGATGACTTGGAGGGAACATCCAGGCTTGTTATCTACTGAGGGTTACATGCTTCATCTCCTGGGTTGAGCGCATCTTGTGCCGACTGCATATCTCCAACCAGATCGGATGGGGGCGATCCGGCTGCTTGCATCTGGGCGACTGGTCAGTATCAAAATATTCATCGGGGAGATGGATAGGGGAATTGAACCAACTTTTTGCATCTTGTCTACGATGAACTCACGATCCGCCGCGTTGGAATCCGAGTACGTCTTCTCTTCAAACTTGGCCACAATCTCGCGCACAATGGACTGTTGCTCCTCATACCGCTTCAAATCTCCTTTGGGCGTCGAGTCGCGATTCTTAATCAACCACTCAGGGAATTTCTCATCGAGCTCCTTCATGGGCTCGTAGAGAATCTCCTTGTTGGTGAGCTGCTCCATCATGCCCATAAGCATCTTGGAGAACTCCTCCTCGCTACCCTCTCCTCCTAGATCGCCAAGGTCGCCCGAAGACAACTGCTTGAGCATCTCAGACATGAAATCATCAGCGGACCCTGAGGCAGCTGCAGCTGTAGCTTGGTCTCCCGAAGCTTGCATGCGTTCCACGGTCCGCTTGATGGTGTCTTGGAAGGAAGCGTCCTCAGGAGGTGCTTGGGTAGCCGGTCCTTTGGATGTGCTTGGAGGTGGTGCATCTCCAGCGCTTTCCGCCGCCGCGATATGTTTGAAGATATCTTCAAACTGTGCTTGCATATCAGGCTGCAAACATGTTAATTCTCAAAGCTGTTTTCATTGTACATGAAGAGAATCAAACTTACAGATTGCTCCAACTCGCCTAGTAAATCAGCCATGCCAGCCTGCAGTTGTTTGGCAAACTCTTCTTCTGAGAATGCATCCTCAACTTCAGGCTGCTTGCCAGAAGATGTAGAGACTTTTGGAGCTTCTGTTTTGGTAGAAGTTGCAGCCTCAGAAGGCTTGGCTTGGTCCAGCTTTACAATAGAGAACTCATCCAGCATATCTGAGTGTGGTTAGCCAACACGCACCGAGAACCCCCTTCATTTTTGGCATACCATCTAAATCATCTAAATCATCCTCATCCGGGTCCGGAACATCCTCCATCTCATCGATAGTGTTTGCGACCCCGGGCTCTGATTTTGGCAGAGTAGCAGCCTTCTCTATCACGGCTTCTGTCGCAGCGACAGCAGTCACCGCCGCGGCAGCAGTGAGGGCGGCGGCGGCGGCCTCTTGGGGAGCAGCCTCCTGGGGGGCAGCCTCTTGGGGAGCAACCTCTTGAGGTGTGCCTTTGGATGGCTCTTCAGAATTAGCTTCCTTAGGAGCCTCATGAGGAGAAACCTCCGGAGGGACAGCCTTGGATAAATCTGTCTCCGGAGCAGAAGTCACCGTCGAGGAACTAGGGACCGGAGGATCAGCGGCTGGGACATCGGGCATAGGAACGTCAGACGAAGCTGGAGCAGCGTCGGCACCAGCCTCAGCCTCAGCCTTGGCACCCGTGATATTGATGCCATCCATCTTTTCCTCTCTCATCTCATCTTTGACGTCCTCTTTCACAGCTTCTTTAAGCTCCTCTTTGATCTCCTCCTTCAAGGCGACTTCCGGGTCTTTGTCCGCACTCATGACGATTTCTAGCTCGTCTTTCTCAGCACAACTCACTTGTACACCCCCGCCAAAAGGTGTGGATGGAATGAGGTTGATAAGGCAGCAAAGTTTAGATGACAACTCAAAGAGAAGTTATTGTTAGCGCAGTAGATTCTGTAGAGTGGTTGTGTGCTGTGAAACGAAGTGGTAGGTGTCTTTATACCTTGAAAGGTACGTGGGTAATATTGAGGTGAAGGTACTTATGCCCGCTTCCAGCTCACCACTGAGCCGAGGTGACCTCCATGATGCTCGGGCGCTAGGTGCTGTAGTCCGCCGGTATGGATTGCACTGACTGGGCCTCCTATCTTCACGGGCAAGCTGCTGATTAACCACCTACCTCAACCCCTCACTAGCGGTTCAGAAGGTCTCCCTGTCAAAGCAACTGTCCATTATTCGAACACGCTGAACGCGGGCGGGCACCCCTGCACAATAGGCGACCATCCAGCGGGGTTTCCCGAAAAAGGACGTGCTCCAGCTGGCGCCTCCTTTCAACCAACGACAGCAGGTCCTGGCCTGTGCATCGAATCATTGACAAGACCTGGTTTCGTGAATTGCACTTCACACTCGCGAACAACAATATCAGGCTTCCAGCGGACTTCGATCTGTTTCTTTTTTCTGTCAGCTATTCTATCCGGAATATTATTCTTTCCCACAGCAACCGACCAGAAGACACCACAAATCTGTGCACCTAGTCAAGATCCTGTCCTGCGACTTCTTTTATTCTTATATCGCCAATATCATAAATCGCCTTACGTCTTAGCTTTTCCATCCTTCGCGCGACTTCCGACGATCACGAGCTCGCACAACTTTCGCCTGTGAACACTCCTAGTCCTCGCATCTCCGACTAATCTCTGTGACGCGACGAAACCATGGCGCTTTGCCAGAACCGATTACAAGAGGAGAGGTGAGACTTGTACATCACGCATGATGTTCGGAGTTATACTGAAACCCCGGTAGGAAGCAGTGGCGACGAGACCATCCTTTTGGTTTCTATGCTAAGCCTCAGCGCACCAAGGAGGGTGTCCTTGATGTCAAGAACTGGGAATGCGGCATTCCTGGAAAGGAAAACACAATCTGGTCCGGTGGACTTTTCAAGCTGACCATTGCTTTCCCGGATGGTGAGTACAAACATTCCCAATACCATATAGTACCCTCGTGACATGTGCTAATCTGTGATCACAATAGAGTACCCCACAAAGCCTCCCAAGTGTAAGCGGTTACTGTTCAGACAAATTCCATGAAGAATTGTATGCTGACATATGTTCAGGCAAATTTGTTCCCCCACTGTTCCACCCCAACGTCTACCCCTCAGGAACTGTTTGCTTATCTATCCTCAATGAAGAAGAGGCCTGGAAGCCCGCGATTACCGTCAAGCAAATTCTGCTAGGTATTCAGGATCTCCTCAACGACCCCAACCCCGAGTCTCCTGCTCAGGCTGAGGCGTATAACCTCTTCAAGAGAGATCGCGCCGAGTACGAGAAGCGCGTTCGCCGTACGGTCCGCGAAAACCCCACACCTTGAGCGGGGTTTCAAAACCTTAAGAGAGGAGAGATTATAGACGAAATTTTCCTTTGTAAGGCACCTCAGGCTATGGCGTTTATGGGGAAATACCAAGGCGGAAAATCACTTGGGGCCTATGAGGGGAGTGCAGGCATTGCAGGGCGATGCTATGTAACACAGCATGATATGAAGCATGCGACGACACGACGAGGAATGGAGTGCTAGGTATGGATCTTACTGATCCTTTCATAACGGGAATTTAGCAGTCATTTCATGGCAGGCGTGTACTCCTTAGAACTAAAGCAAGGCTTTTTTCTTCGTCTTTAATTAAGGTGTTTTGTTAGTTCGGTAGTTGGCAAGTAAATGCCGTTGTCGGTTCATATGGTCAAGACCTTCATCGGCGAGTGAATCATTGGCGGCTGCGTTGTCGGAATATGTCCAGGATCAGCCCCATCCGATCCTCGTTTTTTGAGAGCGGATATCTCCTGTATGGAGGATACCAGAAAGATTGAAGATAAAGATCTGGTTTACTCAAGCTGAAAGAGATTTTGTATGAACTTTTTAAAGGAATTCATAATACGTACCTATCTAGGTATATATGGAAATCGGGCAAACTTCTTCGTATGCTTACTTTGTGTAATCGAAGGCACCATGTGAGCTCATATTCATCTTCCACAACCTCCATCACATTCACAGCTCAGCCTTCGCATACGGTAGGTTTTTGTTTGTGACACCATAGCAAAAAAGCGCATATCCGTTGTATTCCCCTTATCAACTATCTAAAGCCAAAGTTTAATCGGGTTATGTAATTTATCCAGGAACGCCCAGGTTCAAGGACTCAACTATAGTCAACCGCCAATGAAGTATGCCGAATTGCAAGCCGAAGTCGGCCATACGACTCACTCACACCTCCAAAAAAAAAAAAAAAAAAGCTTTTGGCTTGGCTGGGTTTGATAAGATACATACTAGAGCCGTTATCTATCAATGGGCTGCTTGTTCCGATACACAAGCGAGGAACATGTACCTTGATATATTTGAAGCCGGTTTAAGTAAATAGGTAGGAAGAATCGTGTAGATCATGACCAGACAACCGAACTGGTCATGCCAGTCACTATCGCAGTGGAGAAAGATGCTCATCCGCGTCCGCAGCGGAGTATCTTGTGGATAACCTTAACAAGCCAAAAGCATATGAGTGTACCAGATGCAGTTGATAACCGCTAATAACCTTGCGACGTTGATGTGGTACGGCGACGGTCCTTGCTGTGTACCTACTTATCGCCTTTTCTGTGCCGGCGGATGGAGGGTGGAGTTTTGCTATGACTCCTCTTTTTTCTCGCGCCCGAGCTACTGCTAAATATTAATCTTGCCTCATCCTTTTCTCTCCCTCTTACTATTCTCCGTCAAACACTCATCTTTTCTATACACACATTACGTGCGCAATTCCCTGCAACCGCAAACATGTGTGGCATCTTCGCCTGTCATCGGTACGTTCTTCCCCCTTGCGAATGTGAACATGGGTCTTTCTTTGATGGTTTGGAGGGGCACGAGGCCCGGGCATGAGGACCCCGCCATCAATTGGGATTGAAATTGAAGTCACCCCGCGGTCGGAGGGGAAAAGTTGTTGAAGGATCATGGCGCGACTAACATTTTGCGCTCCTGTAGTCATCCCGACGTGGAAAAGTTTAAGCCCACGGCTCTGAAGCTTGCAAAGCAGTATGTGCCATCATCTTTTATTCTGACCATGAACTCTTGGAATTGACTTGTTTGCGCAGAATCCGTCACCGTGGTCCCGATTGGAGTGAGTGAAGCCATTGACAGCATAACCCTTACGCGATCGCCAATACTAAAGTCGTTTTCAAGGTGGAAGCGTTATTGCCAACCACACCAGTAAGTCAATTGATTTTTAAGCACGCAGCAACTCCGAGTTCTAACTCGTTGATTTAGTCCTCTGCCATGAGCGTCTCAGCATTGTTGGTGTTGGTAAGTCAAGAGTCTCGTGCCTTCTTGAGATCTCCCCAATTAACCATCGTTCTCTACAGAGTCTGGAGCCCAGCCCCTGACCAACGCTGACGACAGCATTATTCTCGCCGTCAACGGTGAGATCTACAACCATCGTCACATCCGAAAGCACCTCAAGGAGCAGTACCACTTCAAGACTACCTCTGACTGTGAGGTTATCATTCCCTTGGTAAGAGAAATGCCCAGTCTATGGCTCAAATATAAACAGCAAGCTCATAATGTGTTATGCATAGTATACCGAGTTTGACACCGACTGCCCCAACCACCTTGATGGCATGTTCTCCTTCGTTCTCTATGACAAGAAGCAAGACCGCACAATTGCCGCTCGCGATCCTATCGGTATCACCACCTTCTACCAGGGATGGTCCTCTCAGGAGCCTGGAACTGTCTACTTCGCATCTGAGCTGAAGTGCTTGCACAGCGTCTGCGACAAGATCGTTGCATTCCCTCCCGGCCACGTTTACGACTCCAAGACTGGCGAGACTACTCGCTACTTCAACCCCTCTTGGTGGGACCCCAAGAAGGTCCCCAGCAACCCTGTCGACTATAAGGTCCTTCGACATGCTCTTGAGAAGGCTGTCCGAAAGCGACTCATGGCTGAGGTTCCTTTTGGTGTTCTTCTCTCTGGTGGTCTTGACTCGAGTCTGACAGCCTCTATCGCTCAGCGTGAGGTGACTCGACTCAGAAAGCAGGCTCTTGAGGCCAATGGCAACGTTCTTCCTTTCGAGAACCCCGACACTGGCGAGGGTCTCGTCGGTGTTGATGATGACGACCACCTCGACACTCTTACCTACCTTCCTCAGCTCAACTCCTTCTCCATTGGTCTGCCCGGCTCCCCTGATAACAAGGCCGCCTTGGAGGTCGCCAAATTCCTCGGTACCAAGCACCACGTTATGACCTTCACCATTGAGGATGGCCTCAACGCCCTTTCAGATGTTATTTTCCACCTCGAGACCTACGATGTCACCACTATCCGAGCCTCGACTCCCATGTACCTCCTGTCGCGAAAGATCAAGGCCATGGGAATCAAGATGGTTCTGAGTGGAGAGGGTAGTGACGAGATCTTCGGCGGCTACCTGTACTTCCACGCTGCTCCCGATAAGGAGGCGTTCCACGAGGAGACCGTCCGCCGCGTCAAGAACCTGCACTTGGCTGATTGCTTGCGAGCCAACAAGTCCACCTCTGCTTGGGGTCTTGAGGCTCGAGTCCCCTTCCTTGACAAGGAGGTAAGCTGATTTCTATTGCTGCAGTTGAACCACAAGATACTAATGGGTCCAATAGTTCCTTGAGACCACTATGAACCTTGACCCCCAGGAGAAGATGATCACTCAGGACAGACTCGAGAAGTACATTATTCGCAAGGCTTTCGATACCTCAGACGAGCCCAACGAGCAGCCTTATCTCCCTGACAACATCCTCTGGCGACAGAAGGAGCAATTCTCTGACGGTGTCGGCTACGGCTGGATTGATGCCCTCAAGGACAACGCTGAGAAGCATGTGACGGACGAGATGATGAAAAACCCCAAGCCTGAGTGGGGTAACGATGTCCCTGACACCAAGGAAGCGTATGCTATCATCTGTTTCGTACGAGAACCTGGACAAAACTGACAAGCGATAGTTACTGGTACCGATGCATGTTCGACGAGCACTTCCCTCCCCACTGCGCGTCAACTGTCATGCGCTGGACTCCCACTTGGTCAAAGCAGACTGACCCCAGTGGCCGGTATGTGATCCCTCCGTGTTCCAAGCCAAAGGTACTTGGATTGAAGGAACTAGAATGTCAACTGACACGTTATTGCAGAGCCATTTCCACCCACAACGCCAAGTATGATAACGCGGCTTAATGATATAGCGAATCGAGCAAAGTATCAAGCAGAGAAAGCTTGGTTGGCTCATTGTAACTTACACTACCCCATCTGAGGGATCTGGCATGAACCTGATCTAAGGGCATATCTGGGTGTCGTTTTCCTGGAAGTTGAGAAAGGGCGTCTTGGACTATTGCTTACTGAACTCGGAATGATGATGATAAGGAAAAAGGGATGGGGAGATACGGACATGGGAATGAAAAATAAAGACAAAAGTTCTAGAAATGAAGAATTGTATTGTTTGCATGCATGCTAACTAGTGCAAGTGTCGGTGAATACTACCTAAGTATCATCCTACTACTGTTTGACATTAGCAATAGGTACATCATGTCGCCTAAGTTGTTTATGCATGAAGGGTCTTGATGTGAGAATGCCACGGGGGAAAGGGTGTGGTCAACTGACCAATGGGCAAGTGATGTCGTTAGACGTGGGCATGCCGATTCAGTTCGTCAATGCAACAACTTTTGGTCCAAGAGTCTGTACTGGGAGAAGAACCTTTGGGGAGTTATGGGTCAGAGGAGTCTGCTTTGGCTCATTATAGTGGTCAGTCAGTGATGGAGTCCCGTGAGTTGTTAGTTGTTAGTCTCTGAGCTGTTCATGCGTTGCGATATGCAAGGCAAGCTGGAGATGAGATATGGACGAATGTTATTATACAAAGTGGTTGGGCAGCAGAATGCTTGCATGAAGGAGGTGGCCCAAGTCATTATGCAGCATCTGTGGCCTGAAATTAAGAGGATGAGGATGAGTGAAGATATTGACAGGTGATTCCTACGTTGGTGTTGCGATTCTTGACGGGGGCTGTCTTTTGGTGATGCGCGTCCCATTGCCCAATTGACTTCTTCCCCTTCTCGACTGGCCAGCTCGTTCATTACCCCTCCACGTGGGCCCTTGCTCTGTGGGATACTGTTTAAATTAATTACATGATCTCAAGCTAAAGTTGTCTTTCATCACCCGGCCAGGGGATAAAGTGACACAGTCCCGACATCAGCCGACTTGGGTCACCCATGTGTGAATTCCTTGTTCAAGCGCCGCACAGGGCATATGTAGAACCTAGCACCCCAGAGCTTAGCGCAGGGCTTGCTTGATGCGCCTGAACAACCCTGGCTCCAGCGGGGTTCCCCAACAAGAAAACCCTGTGTAGATGATCAACAGTGTGTGAATCTTGGTATTCCAAGCATTTTCTGCCGGGCCCCATCATCTCCCGCCCTCCTCCCCCGTTCTATTCTGTTCTCTCTTCCCAACTCTATCGAAACACCATCTTCATCTTCATCACAATTTTCCCTTAAGACCTTAATCTTCCAGATACCAAACACCGTAATCATGTCTGTCCCCGCCTTCTCCGACATTGCCAAGCCGGCCAACGATGTATGCTTCCTCCATCTCTCCGCGTTGTCTCAACTGTTATACCATGCTCCGTTTTGATTTCTTGAGTTGTGACTACATCGCAACTAGCAAGTCAACTTCTTGTTATGTTGGACTTTAAGCCAAGAAATAGATGAGGACTCACTGTTTCGAGATGCCAATTCCTTGGACATTTTGAACAAATCCAATTGCAACAACTACTTTACTATGAGCTCCGCTGACTTTTGCGCTTTTTGCGCCGTTTCATAGCTCCTCAACAAGGATTTCTACCACCTCTCTGCCACCACCTTCGAGTTCAAGGACACCGCCCCCAACGGCGTTGCCTTCAAGGTCACTGGCAAGTCCAGCCACGAGAAGGCCACCTCTGCTGCCGTAAGTAATTCCTTTCCAGCAAACTCAATGGCAGGCCGTTGTTCTAGTTCGGGGGTTTAGAAGCTAGTGTTCAGTCAACCGCGGCTTTCGGTGCTGTTGTCAACTCGATTTACAACAGCTTCATATGAAATCGATCCACCTCAAGAACACAGAAAAGGGCAGCCAAGATGGTCCAGATTACTGACTCGAACCAAATAGATTGAGGGAAAATACACCGACAAGCCTACCGGTACGACATCATCTTTTTCTTCAACACCTTCGCTTTCACCTTCTTCGTCTCCACCGCCCATACCCAAACCCCGCCGCAAAAAACAAAATCTCCCCTCCCTCAGCGTTTCGCGAATCCTTGGGCCGAAATCAGGCTGGCCGATTGGATTTGCGACGCTTCTTCAACCTGGCTTTGCTCATCTGCTAATGTTCTATTCCCGCACAGGCCTGACCCTCACCCAGACCTGGAACACCGCCAACGCTCTCGACACCAAGATCGAGGTCGCCGACTCTCTTGCCAAGGGTCTCAAGCTCGAGGGTCTCTTCAACTTCCTCCCTGCCACCGCCGCTAAGGGTGCCAAGTTCAACCTCCACTTCAAGCAGCCCGGCTTCCACGGCCGTGCTTTCTTCGACCTCCTCAAGGGCCCCGTTGCTAACGTCGACGCCGTTGTCGGCCATGAGGGTTTCCTTGCCGGTGCCTCTGCTGGCTACGATGCCAACAAGGCTGCTCTGACCGCCTACAGCGCCGCTGTCGGTTACGCTGCTCCCCAGTACAGTGCTGCCATCACCGCTTCCGACAACCTCAGCGTCTTCGCTGCCTCTTACTACCACAAGGTCAACTCCCAGGTTGAGGCTGGTGCCAAGGCTACCTGGAATTCCAAGACTGGTAACGCTGTCGGCCTCGAGGTTGCCAGCAAGTACCGCATTGACCCCGTCTCTTTCACCAAGGTTTGTAAACTTGAACTACAAAGGTTGAAGAAATACGTGACTGACACATGCTTCAAAATATAGGTCAAGATCAACGACCGTGGTATTGCTGCCCTTGCCTACAACGTCCTCCTCCGTGAGGGTGTCACCCTGGGTCTCGGTGGCTCTTTCGACACCCAGAAGCTTGACCAGGCTACTCACAAGCTCGGTGCCAGCTTCACCTTCGAGGGTTAAACAGCTCCCAAACATACTATATATCCCAAGCTTCTAGCATAAAATACTCGCTAGAATATTCCGCTCCAGAGTTGTTTCACCCTCAACAGCTCCTTGTACCTTTAAAGGCTCGCATTGCGGTGGTCTCAAAGCGTATAGATTATTTCAAATAAAAAATCTCGAAGATAAGGACATATTAAGTCTTGATGCAGTATGCATTTACAGAGTCTTTTGCTTGTGTGCATGTTGGGGGTAAATCCCATCTATGAAGTCCTTTAAATCAATGATATCGAAACTTGGCCAGCCAATGCGTGGTTTCAGCGCCGCGTGCGCTTTTTACATTTTTTCCCTACAGAGAAAACTCAAACTCACACTCTTTTATGTATGTCCGTTTAGTTCTTGTTCTTCTTCTGCCGCCCAATACTCATGAACTGAATATATATGAGAGGCGCCAATATCGTGGTGGCTAGAATACCTGATATTATGATAAAATGACCTGTGATAGTCGTCTGCGGCTCGAACTCGATGTCATCATCATCAACTGCGCGCTTTTGCCTTCTATCTTTGCGCCGTTGGTCCTCTCGCCGATGAGTTCGGGTGTGTCCCGTCTTATCGAAGTGAGGAACGTCATTCTGGTGTCCAAAGGGGTCATCGCCTGGCCCCATTCCTCCATGAGGGGACTCATGACTAAAAGGGTCCCCCCATGGGCTCTTGTGCTGACTTTGCGATGCGCCGTGCTCGTGTGATGATGCGCCGCCACCGCCGGTGCTCTCTTCATGTGCCTTGCGACGTTTATCGGCTTGTTCACCCCATCCCCCGCTGCGGTAGAAGCTAGGAGGTGGACCACGGAAAGTGCCCCTCCGACGACTTAGTCCGGAGGGCGCGCGACCACCGGCCTGGTGCGAATGATACGAGCCGCGATGAGCATGCGTCTGTGGCGGTTGGTGATGCAGACGTAAGACGTTGCGGTCATATGCTGCCCGACGATCCTTGTCAGACAGAATAGTATATGACTCGGAAATAAGGGAGAAGGTTGAAGATGCGTTTGGATCCGAGGGGTTTGCGTCGGGGTGGTGGGTTTTCGAGAGCGAGTAGAAGGATCTGAGACGTCGTCAGCATTTAGTATTACCAGAAGTTCCCAGGGCCATGGTAATCACTTTTTGATCTCGGCTGGTGTCGCATCATGCCTAATATTTAGCCTCTCATAGTGATTCTTGTTTGCAACTTCATCATGTTTCCCTCTTCGTTGCTGGGCTTGTAGGCCATGTTCGCGGATAATTCGTGTCCAACACCAGAGCAATCCGACACTGTAAATGGGAGGAATTGGCGCGGGGCGCAGGCTATAGAGGAAAGAAGGACGCGGCGGCATGCCGCATTACGGCTGTATATCGAGGAATTGGGGGGGAGACTGGAAATAATTTGATATGCAGTGGTTAACGGCGCTCAAGGTTGGTGTAAGTGGGCTGGAGCATGGGTTCTTATTTTTGGTGGTGATGTAATCTATGAGTGTCTAGGGGCAAAAAGTAGTATGCGCCAGGCGGGGTAATGCGCGTAACGGGACAACGCAAGCCATGATGAATATATTCGGTATCAATGGTACCAACTCAGATTATTAGATATGCAGTAAGATTATTTTCCAACAAGACCATTGACTCTGTAGAGTATCATATTGGCGGCATCTAAGCACTTCTAGTCGTTTGCTGTGTACAAGATCCCAACCGTAAGGGTCACTTAATATAATGGCTCAACATCCATGTTTCACTTGAGATTTGACATATTTTAATACATCCAAGGTCATTACTATAAGCTCCATATCCAAAATACCAGGCTCTCTAGTGGTGGTCTGTTAAAACAATGGTCAGCAGTCCTTTATTACACAATATAAATCACGTTGATCATTGGCCAAACTTCCACCAAGATGTCTTCTTCTTGGGACTCTCAGCCTCCTCACCCTTGGGGCGCTTGAAGGGGTGTGCTTCCGTGTTGAGTACCCACTCGTCCAAGTTGATAACGCTAGGATCATCGAAGGTGAGGTAGAAGTATTTGATTGTCTCGGACATCCAGAAGGTCTAGCAAAACGTTAACTTTTGTGGATGATTTCAAGGAACTGCAGGAACTTACCTCCATAGTATCACGTTTATCACTGCCCTTCTTGTTCACATCGCTAATCGTAGCAAAGGCCTCCTGGGTCTCAGTTTGCTTCACGATAGCCTCCCACATACGCCAGGCGGAATCGCGCCAAACATCATCGCCTGTGATGCGCCACATGTAAAAGACGCTTTCGATTGCCTCAGGGCGCAGTCGGTACTCCGAGTTGCGCACACGGACGAACCCCTCGGGAAGATTGTTCTTCTTTTCTACAGGCTTGTCGCTCCAGCGACACTTGCTCGTGATAGAATCGCAAGCTTCAAGCTGACCAATCTCGGGCATAATCTTGGTAGGGAAAGCATCGTATGCCCAGACACAGCCAGCCGTCAAGCGAGAACCGAGGTCAACTAGGTCATTTCGCGAAAGCAGTCTACCAGCCAAGGCATATGTACCGCCAACAAAGCATGTCAAGTGCTGCATCTCAGCAGTAAGTTCAGGCTTGGTACCCTTCTCACCGACCACAACATTGCCTGACATTAAAATATCTAGGTCATTAGGGTTACGAGGCTTGTAGAGGATGTGCCTAGTGGCAGTGTCGAGGGCCTTGGTGGTCATCTCAACGTATTCAGGGTCCAAGCCACCCAGTAAAGCGTGCATCTTGGGCAAATACTATTTTTCGGTTAGTCTTATATCATAACACAACCTTGATCGCTTACTTCGTAGAGGGAATCTGCACCAGCTCCGAGGGTGAAGCGGGCCTCGTCAACCTTCTCATCACGGTAGTTCATGACATGGGGCCACAAGCCAGGAATCTTGGTCTTATCCTGGTTACGGTAGAAGAACTGCTTGATCCGCTCAGTTGCATCGTAGTACTTGGGGTTGCCAGTGATCTGAGATAGGCGAGTGAACTCAAGGCACATTGAGCCACCTGCTGCACCAGACATAGATTCATCAGCCTGTTGCGAGCCGCTCTTGGCAGCCTTGAAGTTGAGCCAGTGGGATGGCAGCCGATTTGGAGTATCAAAAGCAGCGTAGAGCATCTCGCCTAGTTCAATGGCCTTGCCAAGCAGAACAGCTTCATCGGAGAGCTCATAAGCGGAGAGGAGACCACCGAGATGCCGGATAGCTACCTCAAACAGATTGAGGTAGTCGTCGCCTGTGCGGGACCAATCGATCATGGCAACAACCTTGACGGCTTCCTTGAACTCGTCCTTCATATCAAGAATCCAGAGAGTATCAAGAGCATCGACAATCTGGGCAGCCCAACCAGAGAATGTCGTCTTTCCATGGAGAGAGATAGGCGCGAGCTCATCCCAGCCCCACGCATGCTTCTTGTAAGCCTCCCAACTCTTGGTGAAAGCTTTCTTAATGGCCGCCTTTCTAGCAGTCGTCTCGGTGTCTTCCTTGTATTCGTTGGAGCGCTCCTTTTGAATTCGTGGCAAGAGTTTGAAGGTGCCGTTCGGGGGACTCTTAATGTCCTCAACTGGGTGGAAGATCTGCTGCTTGCTCCAGTCGTAACTACTGGGGAGATAGTTGTATGTACCGATTCTCACAGTACGATAGCGCTCGTAGGGACGAAAGTTATGAATGAGGAACCATGCAATAGCGATGAAGAGAAAAAGGCTGATGTAGCGACGACCTGGTCGTCCTTGAATTGTGGCCAACATTATGATAATTGCATCGCGGGTTGGAACTGTTTAGAGTTGAAGTCAAGAAGTTATCTCGCCTATGGGCGGAGATAACAAGAAATTGGGGCAAAGGAGCGACGTGAAGAGCGAGCGAAGCACGAAAGAGAGAGAGAAAATTGAAAGAACAAGTAGCGAGCGTCAGGAGAGAGAAAGGGCAAAACCAAGTTGCAGGAGGCAGACTGTAAGAAAATAGGTAGGTAGGAGGTAGGTATGTTATCTAATACAACACAGCAAGGTAGATCCTGTACATGCGTAGTACCTCACTAAGGTACCTACCTAAGGTGGGAAGCGTGCGGCGTAGGTGGAGGATCAATACAATAGACAGAAATAAGGGAGTGAGTGACATTGGCCAAGCCCACCTACACCAACAACAAAGGGAGACCTGCGGGGAATATGCGCCATTAGGGGGGAGGCTTGCGTAGCATGTAGGCATTCGCAGTTCTGAGGATGCAAGGTACCCTGCACGCTTCTATGTTTGTTACTGTGTAGGGTTATCAATAGAGGTCAGTAGGTAGTTGTGTCGTTTCCACTTCTAGGCAGAATGAAATCAATTCAGTTAAAGTTAAGAAACGCCCGGGCGCATCGGTTGATATATCGGTACGTGTGCTCTGTAGGCAGGAACCCAGAACCTAACCTTCCATACCTTAGTACTAACTTACCTAAGAGGTAGGTAAGGTAAACTACCTAGGTAGTTTTTTGGAGTTTTTTTTTAGCAGCTGCTAAGAGGCAAAAATAGCTGTTGCTCTTCTTTTTTGTTTGGATTTGGATGTCAGGGCTGAGCTACAAGATATTAGCTAGACAAAATAAGGTGGATAACTACTAAGGTAGATATTTCTGTCTTTTAACAGTGTCAAAAAACCCCACCCTCCCGTGTTGGTAAGTACCCTCGTACCTACTAAGGTAGATATCGTTCTGGGCGTTGTTTGGTCCAGACCCTTCCAATGTTTAGTACCACCACGACAATTAACCAACAATCCTCACTCCAAGTATGTATCTCAGTTTCTAGACAGTCGATACCTTAACCCCTGACTTAACATTATCTCATTTATGGGCTGCCATGTCTCAAATACATGATCCTCCGAAATCCAATACCTAAAGTGCTCCATAACAAGGGACCTGGAAGTTCACGTAATAGCAGTGTATACTGTATGGGATATACAGTATTAATCTGTCATTTTGCTGAGAAAGTTCATGAGACGTTACTTTTTTTCTCTTTAACATTCCATCAACCCCCTTTGCTTCAGCCAAAAAACTCGTCTACACATGCAAGGCACCTGTTCCTGCATTAGGTATCTTAGATCAAAAGAACGACTCAAGTTTGTTTCCTATCTAGTAAAGACTGACTAAGGTCAACTCGAACTTTCAACGTAAGGTGCCAAAACACCAACAAAAAAAAACCTGAGTGACCCCGCGAGTCCTTTGGATCAAGGCTTTGCTATTATAGCAAATCCATGTATGGCATTTCTTCCAACATCCAATCTCATGCGGCGATATCTGGAGTCCATCTATCATTGCCGGCCATTCACTCCTCACTAACTCTTGTCCCAATCACCCTGTTCCTTGGCCCCTCCGTTATCGCGATGTTTTCAAATATCAAGACATTCTGCACCTGCCGGGCCTGCTACGACCCTATATGAGGCCGTCGTAGGTCAAGCCGCTGGCAACGCAACTCCCATGTCTCTGCCCTGGCCTATCTACCTAACCAGGCGTCGTCCAAGAGTCGGACACGACACGGTCTCCGCACAGAATGCGGCCTTGACCCGTGTAAGCCTTGCTAGAAGGGCTTAAAGGAGACGGCGAATTGCCCCTCACGCTTAGTGATCCGGCGGTGGTGGCAGGTCATGCAGCAGAGCCCGTAGGACGCAAAATTGGAATCATCTACACGTGGCGCTCATGCCGTCCTTCAGTCGTAGCCTCCTCCAATCTGGCTATGGAATGCTGTGCTGACGCTCTTCTCGTCATCGTCAAAGCGTCGTCCATAGCCATTGCCAGGAACCATGCGTCCACTACTCTCAACGTACTGTTTAAGCCGGTCGCTTTGGCTGTAGGAGACGGGTCGCATGCCTGTGACGGCATCGTGGAGTCCAGCCCCAAGACTGACACCGCCCTGTCCGACTCCTTTGCCGCTGATGACACTTGAGGATGCATCAGTATACTCAGAGTTAGCCACGCTCTCGCCTGCAATACTTTCCGTGGCACGACCGCGGCTCTTCCCGCCTCGGCCAGGGGCAGCAACACCGGGAAGACCAGGCCACTGATCAGGGGTGAAGCTTGAGAACATCGGAGGAAAGGCGCTGTTAAGAGAAGCACCGCCAAATGCAGAACCGTGGACAGAAGACACGTCATCAGGAATGTACGAAACCATAGAGCCCAGGTCGAAATCCCGGCCCGACGGAGGAGGGTTGAAGCGCCCTCCATTGGAGTAACTGCCAGCTCCGAATTGCGGTTGCTGGTTCTTTTGGCGATAGCTGACCTTTGGCCGACTGAACTGAAGCAGACATGCCTGTAGGTTCGTCAACGGGCCCTCGACAAAGCACTTGCGGTCCTTGAAATGGACCAGGAGATTGTGCCAGAGCTCATGCTTAGACAAAACTTTGGGGTTTCCAAGAATGACAAGGCCATACTTCGCTCGGGTCAAGGCCACGTTCAAACGGCGGGGGTCAGACAAGAAACCAATACCCTGGTTGTCGTTGGATCGAACACAAGAGAGGACAATAAAGTCCTTCTCACGACCTTGGAAAGCGTCAACCGATGCGACTTCGACCTCCTTGTAGTATTCCTTCTTGTAGGTTCCCGAGTTCTGCATAGTGGTCACGATATAGCTTCGCTGGCCCTCATATGGAGTAATAACACCAATGTCGGCGGGCTTAACGCCGGCTTTGAAGAATCGGGTGACCGCCTTCTCGACATTGGATGCTTCTGTGCGGTTGAGGTATGATGTTCCTGAGGCGGAAATTTCCTCGTGGCCCAAGTTGGACCAAAACATCATGGGCATCTCCCCAACCGGCCACGGGAAGTCGACATCTTTTCGAAGGCGGTTCTCATGGGTGACACCGTTCTGCAGACTACCGTCATAAAACATGTTGGAAGGGAACTCAGAAAGACAAGGGTGCATTCGGTACTGAATGTTGAGCCGAATAGGCGATAGCTTTAGGTTGACCAAACGCTCAAAGAGCGACTGGTTAAGGCCTGCCTTGGCCGCCTTCTTGTTCATTATGACAGGGCCGAGCTGTTTGTGGTCGCCAACAAGAACGACCTGCTTACATCCAAGCACAAGAGGAATCATGCACTCGGGCTCCGCTGACTGGGTCGACTCGTCAATTAGGACGTTTCGGAACTTCATCTTGGAAAGACGAGGGTCACCAGCTCCCACACAAGTACAGCAAACAACGTCGGCATTGTTAAGAATGTCGCGTTCGGCGACCTTGGTGAGTTGTTTGTACTTCTTTTCATCTTGACTTGACAACTCGCCCAGCTCATTCTTCAGCTGCGAGAGTTTGACGAGTTCACTGTTGTGCTCCGACATTCGTACTTGCTCGTGGAGAGCCAAGAAGCTTACTGACGATTCGACATCCTCGCGAGACTTGGCCGTGAGACGGACAACTTTGAGTCCTGTGCGGTGAACACGTTCACAAAGTTGGTCGACAGCGACGTTGGAAGGTGCGCATACAAGAACCTGGTTGCCGCTCATCTTGGCCAAATGGTAAATGATAGTGGCAGATGTGACCGTCTTGCCGGTTCCAGGGGGGCCTTGAATCAAGCTCAGAGGCTTCTGAAGAACGGCCTTGATGGCGCCGACTTGGCTAGGGTTGAGATCAGGGAGACCAGGGGCAGACCACTTCTTAGGCAGGTTTGTCTTCATGACCTGCAACTGGACCTCATGGCCTAGTAGAGTATGGAAGATATAGCCAGATACACTCAAGTCATCAACGGCAAAGGTCTTCATGGCCAGCTGCATGCGGTCGTAGGAAGTCGCTTTCCAAACGTAGTCGGCCGAGAAGTTGTGAGACAAGTCAGTGGGCACAAGCTTCTCATTTCCAGTCTTTCGCAACTCAAGTGTGACTTCATCGGACTGGTTGTTGGGAATCTTGATGACATATCCAACACCTTCCCAAGGGGATCGCAGCTCGCCCTTGTACCGTAGTCGCATCTCGTCGCCAACAGCAAGCTTTACGTCTCCGGATTCGATCTTGTGGAGGTTGAAGCTGACAAGATGTTTGTTGTTCAAACCGTAGTCCCAGCGAACGAGCAGTCCATCTTCAGATTGCGCCTCCTTGAGTTTCTTGTCGTAGTCGGATTCCATCTTAACCAGGGGGCCAAAAATGTTTTGATAATGGTAGGGATCGTCATATTGCAGCAGGACAGGCTGAGGATCGTCATCAATGCTGGCTGCCTTTTCCAGGTCGACCACAGTCGCCTTGGGCTCAATCTTCCACATCTCCTCCAGCTTTGCAATCATGTTTGGTGTAAGGTGGCGGGCTCGAAGTTGTTCAGAGTCGGATGGAGTCGCAACCAGCCAAGGCAGAAAGGCCCGTTCTTCGATAAGGGGTTGCCATCGTGATGTATCCCAGTTCATATCCTTGTTCGAGGTGTTGGCAGCACATGGCTGTCGGCAGAGGAGGACAACGACGGTATCGGACTTTGCTGGAATGAATCCCAGAAGAAAAGCATTCTTGGTTCCACAGTTGTAACATTCCAGTACAGTATCGCCCAGCGTAGACTCAGGGTGAAGTTGAACCTCCTTGTGGCGAGCTCGAACAAGATGGTTCACGATATGGGTCGAGGTACCGTTGCCTCTCGCGCTGCAAAACCACTTGTTGCAGGTGAGACATTTCACGACGCATCCTGGGGAGTGAATACCACAGTACCTAATACTATGTCAGCCAAAGTCAAACACAAGGCCAGCAATAAACCCACGCGCAGGCATGGGCCGGAAGTTCCTTCTCCTCGTCTTGGCCTTTTAGTTTAAGTCCAGTCAGTCCATCGATCGGGACACTATTCAGGCTGTCGTTGTCATCTTCTTCAAATGCCTCAGTCTGGTTGTCGTCATCGTCGGCTCGGCGGCGGCCATTTCGATCTCCATATTTGCCATAGAGCAGGCTCTCGTCAGGTCCGATGGTAGAAAGGTCATCAGCTCCAGCCTTGATGGCAGCAGCAGAGTCGGATATCAAATGATTCCCAACATGAGTGAAGGCGCCCTCCATGTTGGTGTTGTGTTAAGGTTGTTGGTGGCTCGTAGGGTTTTCCTGCACAAAGACTTATCAGCATCTGAATGCCCCGCGTCAGAAGAAAGCAAACTTTGGGTGGCGGTGACACAGCAGGCGAGGGCAAGGCCCGAAACGTCTCTCGAAAGCTCAAATGGCAGGCGCGACTCACCTACAGCTATCGTTCTTTCGGAAAATATCCGTATAGGAGGCCTAAGGGGGCGACTCGGGTCGGATTGTGAAAGTGATTGGGAGTTGCAAGTCGCTGGTAAGGCTCACATCATCGCGAGAACGAATGCGCCGGATCAAAGGTTGGCCAGGCTGCGAGGAATAAACTCGTAGTCAAGCGATATCGACGAGTAGTAAGTGCCCTCGCAGAATGCACGTCACAAAGGTTGGCGGCAAGAAATTGTGGCTTCTAGTGAACCAGAATTATATCCAGGTGAGCAGTTGGACCCTCTTTGCTGGGTGCGGTTGGTGGGACATTTTGCGCCCACGTGATAGGCGGCTTTGTTATCAGGTCCGCCCCAGGTCCGATAAGGAACTTTTTCTATTCCGGCAGGTTTAGAGATTAGGAGCTAGGAAATTTTATACTGTCAACGTTTCAAGCACCACATTGGAAGCGGACAGAAACCATAATACAACATGATTGTAAGCTCAGTTAACATTCTACTATCCTGTTCATGGATACTGACAATAATTGTGCAGCGCAAACAAGCGCGCCAGAGGCGCGATTACTTATATCGACGAGCACTTCTTTTGCGAGACGCCGAGATCAGCGAGAAACGAGCAAAGTTGAGGTCCTCGCTTGCTTCCGGCAAGCCTTTGGATCCTACAATTGCCAACGACAAATCGCTGCGCAAAGACTACCAGTACGATGAATCACGACCTGATCTTACCACCAACGAACAACTTGACCTTGATGATGAGTATGCTCAACTCTCTGGAATTGTCGATCCGCGCGTTCTTGTAACAACCTCTCGAGACCCCTCAGCTAGATTAGCAGCTTTCGCCAAGGAGATCAGACTTCTTCTTCCCACTGCCGTTCGACTTAATCGTGGAAATCTCATCTTGCCCGACTTGGTGCGCTCCGCCCAGTCGGCAGGCCTTTCCGACGTTGTCCTTCTCCACGAACACCGAGGTACCCCGACCGCTCTGACCTTGTCGCATTTTCCTCACGGTCCAACCGTCTCATTCTCCCTTCACAACGTTGTGCTCCGCCACGATATCCCTGGAAGCGTTCGAGGAACAGTGAGCGAGTCGTATCCTCACCTCATCTTTGACGGCTTTACAAGTCGCTTGGGTGAGCGAGTAGTGAAAGTACTGAAACACGTTTTCCCTCCTAGGGAAGCCATCACGAGTAAAAACAAGGTTGGCAACCGAGTTGTGACATTCAAGAATATCGAGGACAGCATCGAAGTCAGGCATCATGTTTTTGTGCGAACAGGATACGACAGCGTCGAATTAGCTGAGGTTGGACCACGAATGACAATGAGGGTATTCGAAATTCGAAGCGGCACCCTGGAAAACAAGGACGGCGACATCGAATGGCACCTCACGCAATATACACGAACCGCCAAGAAAAAGAACTATCTGTGAAAACGTCACACCGATTGCGAATCACATATCGACCTTTGTCGAGGTATCGTTCCGTGGTCACCTCTGTTTTCCTCGACATTAAGGATCAATCCAAATCACAAGCCCAGGCAGCCCTCGCATCATGATTTTGATCATATGTTCTCAACAAGTCCTTGGGACAATTGGCATATCCTGAGAACAGAAATGACACACGGTGACGCAAATGGAGCCTAGGACGGAAAAACGGCGTTTTGGAGTTTTAGGATGCAGAAGAATATCGAACTATGAGGCGACGACTCTGAAAAGGTGGTGATTATTTCGTGGCGGAAAACTGGCTAAGCTCGCATAAGGTGGATGATGGTTATTGGCTTACGATGGCTATCATCAGCACTTAAACCAGATGTGTGACGACGAAGAGGATTCAGGCAGATGTAAGCCTTGAGCTGAGTCTTACAGAAATGGGTTGGAGAACACTTTGCTGCTGAATAGCTGCTTTCAACAAAACCAACAAGACTAGGTACATACAGTACCTACCAGTCAGTATTCAAGTTTGTGTTTAGCTAGCTGTAATTGAGACTACCTACCTAGAACCGAACCCTTGTCTTGGCAGCGTTTGGATGGAACCTTCAACGGCTCAGCCACTACTCCATAAGTATATCCATTGATTAGCTAGCTATCTTGGGAAAGAACTTGAAAACTCAATAATCAGGCTCACTCTTGGGATAGAATGCATCAAATTGCGTGGTACCAAATACATACTGTACCCTCGTAGATCTTCTACATGACCAATGTTATAGTTACAATACCTAACTAGGTAGTTAACGGTCTACTTCTCGCAGCGATGACTTCCTATGATCATATCTTGTCTGTTAAGAAAATCATGGTGACATCCTCGTGCCACCACCCTGGTTTTGCTGGGATATTCTGGGTCCGGTGGTGGACAAGGAGTTGCATATACTCCGTACCCTTACGCAGGCATCTGCACATCGACAGGCTCCGCCTCTGTGAGCAGATGAAGAATCGCTTTCGACATTTGCGACCATAGCCTCAATGGCTGACGACTAATCATTGGATGGCGAATGAGGGAACATTCAAAGCACAAGAAAGACCCTTGAACTGGGTCCATGTATTTTTGGAGGCATGCCCAGCCTTTCGGCTTGAAGCAGCACCCGCCACTTGCGTACGCAGTCATCTAACGATTCTGGGTAGATCCGATCCTGCCGGGGGGACTGTACAGTATTAGGAAGCTTCATACATAAGCCGAGTGAGTTCTCTTTCGGTCAGCAATTAAACTTGAAGGATTCAACTACTACTATCTCAGACTCGGAGAGCAAGGCCAAATTGCCCCGTCAGCATAAGTAATCTAATCGGCGATCTTAATAAGCGAAGTGCTTTGTTTACTCGTTTCGTTCCTCCCTGTACGACCAAGATCAAGCTTTTTTTTTTCCTTCAATCCAAAACTCGGGTCTTGATCCCTACATACGTCACACTCAAACACCTGTTTCTCGTACCCGTTCACTGAAAGCACCCGTGCGCCATCCACTAAAGGCGCAAGAGGTTTAGAAACGCCGCAGAGTTCTGGCGACTGGCCCCGGCCCAATCGTCCAATCCACGCCCACTTCTGGAGCCAAGACAACCTAAAGCTCGGTCGGGTAGCTTGCTTCAATCTCGTCACTTCTCACCATCAGCACCAGCCTTTTGTTAGCCTCTTTTGTTTCTCTCATCATCACCATCCCTCCCCCACCATTGCCATCTTGTTTGAGCATCATTGTTCGCCATGTCCTACGATCAGTACAACCAGAACCCTTACCAGCAGGGCTCGGCTCAGGATAACTCCTATGGCTATGGCCAGGTACACGCAGCCTTGTTATCCCCTGCCTTTTTATGAACTGACCACAATCGTGCTAACTCGAATGCTGTGATTTCCAGGCCAACCCATATGCGCAAGACGCGCCAGCCCATGGCAATGATCAATATGAGATGCAAGACTATTCGCAACAGGCTCCCGCTGCTAGCTCAAGTCTTTCACAACAAGAATTCTTAAACCGCGTGCAGAAGCTCCGTGATGAGATCAAGGGTCTGACCAACGATGTTGACTACATCGGCCAGCTCCACCAGCGCACGCTCAGCAGCACTGATGGGTCTGCCAACCACGATCTCGAACAATATGTTTCTCAGACTCAGATTCGCAACACCGCTATCAAGGACGGTATCAAGGGGCTAGAGCGAGACCTTGCAAAGACCAATGACAGCTCTCGTACCACAAAGAATACCCAGTTGCAGTCCCTCAAGACTTTCTTCAAGTCAGAGCTCGACAAGTACCAGAGCATTGAGCGCGATTACCAGCAACGCTACCGGGATCAGATTGCCCGTCAGTACCGTATTGTCAACCCCGATGCTTCCGAACAAGATGTGCAAGAAGCCGCAAATGCCGACTGGGGCAATGAGGGTGTCTTCCAGACCGCGGTAAGTAATATC
>JAALXK010000215.1:0-117559 GCA_012977745.1 Fusarium anguioides | reverse complement strand
GATCTAAGTAGTTCTTAATAACTACACTGAAGAGATGGACTTGTGTCTGATTTTTTGTGTCCCCTCCCCCCCAGCCAGGACAACCCCGCTAACAGAAGAAGCCCCATTTGACAAGCCAGCCGGAAACAACCCATCACAGTCCCCAGAGACCGGAGAACGCTTCTAGAGGCACTCGTCTGCTCAACTCTCAGGCACGGCCTTAGCCCTAGCAATACACGACACAACAACATCTCACCGACTCTTGGATACCAGTTTCAAGTATAGTCTGGGTATCGCGGTTCAGACCCCGTGACTTCTCTGACCGCACATTTTGATCACAGTTAATCAATGCTTGCCTATCTCGGCTGCCTGTCCGGGTACCGGAAAGAATTGTCCGGGTCTGTCAGATGTTAAGTTTGTGGGTGAGAGGGATGCTTTTGTTGGGTCCGGGCGGAGAGGCGGAGTTAAACATGGTTATCCGTATGCTGCTGCAGTGCTGATATTGTTAACCATGCTTCCCCAGAAGTTGGATATGCAAGATATATGGCTATCACTAACGTTGCTACATATTGTCACAAGACATGTACATACTGTGTATGTGGTCGCATGATGCCAGGATCTATTTCTCGGCTGGGGTCTTATTGCTGGCCTCATCATGACAATGATGCCTCGGCTTATTTGATATGGAACAAATAGAATCTTATGACTTGTTGGGATCCGTCTAGTATGCGCTGCAAGGTGTTGTCTCTGCAATGTCAATCATGTCCTATCAAAATGGAGACCTAGGGACGTCGCTCTAGGCTACCTTGGATTCTCCTGATAAACCTCGGTCTCAGACATGGACCAGCATCATCTGAAAGCCATATGGATACTGTATATGCTGTAAATAATGCACGCATCCTCGTCATGCATAGAGTTACATACATACATCAGTCCGTCTGAAGAGGGGTGCCATCCGTTCGCCCTTCCGAGACACGGATGAAGGCCATAGTCTAGTTAATAAACTCGCAATATTTCTGGTTCTAGATTCGGTTTCCGTTGGCGACAAATGCTTTGACATACATGCGTCAATTCCCTGCCTAAACCCAAGATTCAACAAAAAACAGTATTCAGCTCCTTCAGGTCACAGCCACTGTTCTCAACTCTTTAGCCTCTCACAGTCTGACACGAGTATCATGGTCTCCACCATAGGTTGTGAGTGTGGCACATGCTTAAACATCAGTGCATGCTCATCATGTTCAGGGTAAGACTCAAGCCACAATTCCAAATGTCTTGGAATGAGATCAAGTAAAAACAAGCTCAGTTTTTGGAAGACAGGATCGATACAGCCAAGAGCAAGGGCAGCTAGCCTCTACAGTATGTCCTGCTTCATATCGAACCCCAAAATCTGTCGTAAAGCCTCCAGGCTTGTGTAACACCAAAATAGCCAAGTTCATGCAGTCTAACGAGACAAGTTTCGAGATGCTACAATAAGACCCTCGGAATCTCGATTTAGCCTCGATCTAGTCAGTCACCAAGTAGAAATGCTTAGCCACTTGAACCGTCTTGGCTCTCTGATTCCTTTAATCGTGTAAGCAACCTGAGAATAGGGTCAGAATCAGTGTCAGCTGCCAATCATGGAACCCTTGTTATCAGAGGACAAATAATAACCACCAACGAATACATCATCATACTTGATCACTCACTGCCCCTTGAATTAATACGTACCGTACCATACCTACACATGCGCTATTTCTTGGATTCTTTGTCCTCCCCCATCCCCCAAGGCTGACATGTCATGGACCCGGCCTATCGTCTCCTCGGGTTCCTGCGCAGATGATCATCCCGCGTCGCGCCGTCTGAGCTGTCAACGGGATGTTCCTCGTGCCACGGACCACTTGTCCCGTCTCATCACTATCACTCTGACTCCCTGTATGTGTATGTATGCTGTGTTGTTCAGTCTTGATATATGCGCGCGCTTGCGAATGGCTACCTTACACATCATGACCCTTTGTGTGAAATCGCGCAACTTGTACAGACATTTACATTTATGTGTTTGGTTAAGTGACATCGTGAGTCGTCTCGGAAGAACTATCGATTCTGTACTGGATGCATGTAGGGTCTAATGAGAAACGCCATCTCACTTGACTTGACAATTCAGTAACCGGTCAGCTTGCGATTGGCAAGGGTCGAACAAAGTGTAGTATTCCATTGCATATGAGGCCAGGATGGTTGGTCAGATGAAGGTAAAGACGAAGCCTTTGTTTGTAGTACTCAGTCTGCAAGTTACTGTATTAAAACATAACATTCATACTCAGGACGCAGCTCGTTATGAATCCATTCAAGGCATCACTAAAATCTTATTCCCATAGCAAAAACGTGGCAAGGGACTATCAACCAGCCAACATCAATAAGAGCAGACTCCTAAATTCGCAAAACAAAAATCGTCAACTATATTCATGATTGTAACCTCGCTATACGAGTGCTTTCCGTAAGTCTATATCTAGAAAACATCATGCCTCCATTCACAATCCATCGTCAACAGTCATGTGCTCCCATAATAGCCTGGCATTGCCCATCACCTATCCCAAGGACAAATAGGACAATCCCCAAAACACCACCCATTGCTTGCGAGACGGCGTCGATACAGCCAACGATAATCCATGAACCAAACGCCGCTATATCTAATGACGTAAATCGTACATGACCAGTCATCAGTCCCTAAGGATGCCCCATGAACATATATATCCAACCGTCACGTTCCATTAACTCTGCTTCATCGAACGACTTCTTCTCTCCAGGCCCAGGCCCTTCCTACAGCCCCTTCCCGTTCTACTCGGGGATTGGGTTGCCAGTTGGCACCTGCTGTTCTTCTTTCTTGGCTCCTCCCCAGGTGAACGGTGAGTACCAGGTGGATCTCTTGTTCTCCTTGACGGCGTCCGGGTTCTCTTGAACCAGTCGAAGCGGCCTTGGCTTGCCTCCCGCGAACGACGTCGTGTGCCTATCAGTGTGGGATCGGGGCGGCGAGTGCGAGGGTGGCGTCGACATGGACAGCTCTCCAGACTCTCCGCTCAGGCTTGACGTCTCGCTCCTAACCCCAGGAAAGTTGCCGGAGGTGGCCACCGAGGTTCCGCTAGGCACCCGGGCGGCCGCGTTAGGGTTGCCCGAGTTGCTCGAGGGGGAGAAGAAAGTTTGGGAATGCCGTGGAGTCCCAAGTGGTGGAGAGACGGGACCGTCTGGCCCTCGGTACATCTGGCTGACCAGGCTGGCAGCCCCAGTATACTGGTCGGATTGAGGCCGTGGAGACCGTCTTGTACTGGTTGAACGTGATAACCCGATCGGTATACTCGGTGCCTTGTCAGGGTCGGTATGATCTGAGTTGGTGGAGGGCTGCATGACGGAGATTGGCCTAGGCCTCGGTTTGGTAGGCCCGACAGCCATGGACTTGGCTCGTTGAAGGATGGTCCCAGACTGCTTATCGACAGGAGCTGGGGGGAGGTCTTTGTTGGTGTCTGGGAGGCTTTTCAAATCGCTCGAAGTATCGAGGATCGACTCAAAGTCCTGATGCTGCAGGAGGCGCTCGATAATCTTGTTAATATATAATGTGAGCGCCTTGTTCTGCTCCTTCATGGACTTGAGCTCTGCTTCGAGGCGACGGTCGCCCTCGGAGACAGATTCTCCCTCAGTAGCTTCGGACAACTCGTCAGCAAGACTAGAACCTCCCGCCTTGCCCTCGAGAGCGGCCAGAGCATCCTGGTTGGAGTTGCTACCCATATAGCTGAAGTCGTTCTGCCCAAAGTCTCCCTTGAGGGTTCGCTCCTGTAGAAGCAGTTGGTAACTCTCATTGTCCTCCATAAGCCGAGCGTTGGCCATGCGAGCCTCCATGAGGAGTCGTTCGACCTCATGTAGCCGACCGCCACCCTGGTTCTCCGACTCGACTAGCTTAATCTGAGCCTCTGCAAGTTCCAGTCGTAGGGATTCAATAAGCTTATCTTTCTGAAGGATGAGCTTTGAGTTATTCCGCGAGTCGCTGCGCTGTATGGATGATGGAGGTGCAAAGCTTCCGTTTTCGAGGGATGGCGATGAACCAGCGGAATCTGGAGGGCCAGTAAGCGGGGAAGATGGTAAAGACAAAGAAGCCGTAAACATACGTTGTCTCGAAGGGCGGTCCCGGATCTCCTCAGCGGTGTTGTTTCGTTGGGCGAGACTGTCCTTGAGTCGTTGGATCATGGCCTGCATCTCCTCTTCTCGACTCGCCATTTCTTCTTTCTCTTTAAGAATCGAACTGCGCTCCGCCTCGTAGATGGACTCCATTTCACGCATCTGACGAGTCATTTCTCTCTTCTCGTTACTCAAAGTCTCGATCTGTTCTTCAAATTCGTGTGTCTTCTCCTCTAGCTTTGTCGACTCCTTGACCGCCTCATCGAGTTTGGACTGGAGGACCTCAACCTGGCGCTTATACTGCAGAGAAGACTTCTCTTCGTTCTCTAGCCGTTTCTGAAGGTCTTCAACGGCAGCAGCAGCTTCGGCTCTGGCATCTGATTCAGCAGCACTGAGGGTATCCCTCCTGGCAATAGCAGCACGGGCAGATACAGGGGCAGTTGTTCGTAGCGATCGAGTGCGGGTATGGCCATTGCTGGTAGGGGTAGTGGATCGGGAGTTGGATCGTGAGGGAGAAGGACTTGTTGAAGAAGAAGATTCGTTATGAGAGACTCGGCCAACACCACCAGACGGGGGCTTCTTTGTAGCGGCGGACATGTTGTGATACTGTTTTGAGGTTTGGTTGGGCTGTGTGTTGGGTCGTATGCTTTTAGCGATGGTGCGTAGGAACAGTTGGCGGTGTCTCAAGAGAACGAGAACAGCACCAGGTCATCCAAGGTTAAGGATGAATAAGATATTGTAGGGTTTAGTATAAGTCTTTCGTAACGTCTTCTGCTTGCGGCCTGTTGTGTTGCACGTTCGCCCGGTGATTTGGAACGTATTCAAGATAATAAACCCAACAAGACGGTCGGAGCTGAAATAGGAGTGTTCTGTTCTGGCACTGGGCGGGCTGTCTGTCCAATACAGTAACGGCGGACAGTCCGTCTGCGCCTCAGAAGGGACGTTGCCAGGTACGGGGTAGGGGCCTGGACCTCTAGCTTGTGGCGCCGGCGTCCAGAAGGTCGATATTTCTGGGGCAGTCAATCTTCCCTCTGTAAGGGACCTGACCCGACTTTTGAAATAGGCGATGCCCGCCGAGGAAATACTGTATTATAGGTACTGTCTTGCTGATGTTGAAGAAACGACTCCAGTTTGATGTTTGCCGCAGGTGTCGTAATGCTGTGTAGCTGATGAAGAACGAGGCGTTGCAGTTACTGATCGACAGCAGGTGGTGAAGGACAAAGAGAGGAAGATGAGATGGCTGATGAACTGATATGCAGGGACTCACACTCTATTACCATCAGCCTCTCTGCCTCCCTCATTACAATTTTCTAGGAAGGTTTTGCTAGCCCATACAGTTAATATCAACTATCTACTCATACTGTAACAGTCAATCTATATCCGTAACGCTACTGGCGTGGTAGCGTCGTAAGAGGTAACATGTGGCTTTTGTTAAGGAGTGGAACAGCTCCTTAATGGCCATTTTAATCAATGTCACGGATCTTCCCCCAGAAGATTTGGGAACATTTGTTTATGCCCAGAGTTTCTCCCGAAAACAACAGGGCCATGCTTTGATCCATGCGTGCTGTGCATGACCTCTATTCAAGTGTTTTAAGATGTGCCTGGAAATTGCGACGGAAGGTTTGTGATGCCGGGATGGGAGATTGGTATTTGAGATTTGGTGGACTGACCGACAATGTATCACTTCAGTGGCTGAAGAACCTGGGGTGAGTAACGGAAAGCTTTTGGTGTACATACACTGCCGCGTCAGAGCATATTTCTGCAGTTGATTCAATTCTATGTATGCCACGTAGCAGTTGACTCACAGATAAATCGGTCTAATACCGAAACACAACAACAAAGGCATGAATGATCATTTATGGTTCAACTTACAGTAATAAATAATCTGTCAAGTTAGTTGAATCATGCGCTGCCTATAACATTGGTTGCTACTTGACAACCTGTGCATTCCTTTCCATAATGCCTCTCAAACGGGGATAGCTGATGAATTAACATGTTGACTTAAGAACTAGGAAACCCTGTTCAAATTTGATGAAAGCAACGAAGACTAGGAGAAGAGGTATCTTCCGTTTCTGCATCATCAAAGTTTCGTCGACGTTAACGCATTCCTCAAGACTCTTTGGCTAGGCTTGAAGCCCAGCAAGGCATACTACAGCAAATCATAGAAGGAAGACAAGTTTGGCGGGGAACAATGTTCATGAGCTTTATTTTTTCATTGACTTGAACTGGTATTCAATAACCAAGTCCAATGAAGCCCAAGACACATAGGTCAAGGGGAGAACTGCAATGCTTAGCTTTACATAGCATGTTCTCACTAAGAGTCGTCGCTTTTTTCATCACTCTGATTGGTATATCCTCAAATGCCCTGGACCCATTTTACCCCATAACGCCAAAAATGCATTCTCTATCAGCGAGACACTTAAGCCTGCTGGTCGCTGAGGATGTCGGAGTCACCAGCGTCGAGAATGGCCATGGTGGAGCATCGGAAGAGCTTACCGCAGGCGGTACCGAGCTCGATCTGTGAAAGGACGTGTAAGCCAATGAACCCTCCAAAGTCGATATGACTTCTTCTCTGGGTAGGCCGCAAGAACGAGTGTTCTTGGGGCCAAAGAAATGTTGTCAAGCAAGCATTTCCGAGAAGGGTCATCTTGCAGTTTCCAGCAAGATGACAATTTTTGTAAAGAAATATAGCGAATCGTGACTTACGTTGTTGCCAGAGAAGTGGTGGATGGGGGCCTTGGACAGCATGCTGTAGTACTCGAGCTCAGACTTGCGGAGAGGAGGAGTGTTGCCAGCAATGATGATGAGCTTGGCCTTGCCGGATCGGAGACTCTTGAGGGTAGACTTGTAGCCAAGAGTGACTGAAAATTTGGTCAGTCAAAAAATTCACTGATGATATCTCATAATTGCGCGCATACCCTTTCCGGACTTCATAACAAGCGCCAACTTGGAGTTGATGCTGTTGGCATCCTTCTTGCTCTTCTTCTGGGGGGCCATTGTGACTATTGGGCGACGATTTGGCGAAGACTTGTCGATGTGTGTTTGCTGAAGAATGTAAAAACGTGCTCTTGGCCAAGATAATAAGAAAAAGTGTTGTGGGGACCAGAAGCCCTAACGCCGGGCTTCAAGGTGTGGGGCGCTCACATCTTGGCCACCAATACAATTTGTCAGCGATTTTTGGACTATTCTCAGGCAGTCAGTCTCATTTCCTAGCCGGGCATTCTCTCTCCATCAACACATCACCCAAGATCATCAAAAATCCGACAAAATGGCGCGCCGTCCCGCTCGTTGCTACCGATACTGCAAGAACAAGGTGCGTTTTCTTGTATTTGACGTTTTTGAGAAATATTGGGTGGTTTTGGTCCCTCTGGAAATATTTCCATGACGAAATCCCCAACGCTGCTCCTTCGCGGGGTTGTCTCTCCGACGTTGATTAACAATCATCATCCTCATAACAGCAACATACTAACTCTGCCTCCAGCCGTATCCCAAGTCTCGGTTCAACCGTGGTGTCCCCGACCCCAAGATTCGAATCTTCGATCTTGGCCGAAAGCGCGCCAACGTCGATGACTTCCCTCTCTGCATCCACCTCGTTTCCAACGAGTATGAGCAGCTGAGCTCCGAGGCTCTTGAGGCCGCCCGTATTTGCGCCAACAAGTACCTCGTCAAGAACACCGGTAAGGAGGGTTTCCACCTCCGAGTCCGTGCTCACCCTTTCCACGTCGTCCGTATCAACAAGATGTTGTCTTGTGCCGGTGCCGATAGACTGCAGACCGGCATGCGTGGTGCCTGGGGTAAGCCCAACGGCACTGTCGCCCGTGTCAACATTGGCCAGATTCTCATGAGCGTCCGCACTCGTGATGCCAGTATGTGAAACCGATTTGCCACTTCAAAAAATTTACATTACTAATCCACTACCAGACCGCGCCATTGCCCTCGAGGCTCTCCGCCGATCCCAGTACAAGTTCCCTGGTCGCCAAAAGATCATTGTCTCCAAGAACTGGGGTTTCACTCCTCTCCGACGTGAGGAGTACCTCGACAAGAAGGCTGCTGGCCGCGTCAAGGTCGACGGTGCTTACGTCCAGTTCCTCTCCAACCACGGTTCTCTCGAGCGCAACATCCGCCGCTTCCCCGATGCCTTCAAGTCTGAGGCTTAAAGAAATGATGGATAGGATGGAATCTGGGTTTTCTGGCGTCAAAATGGCTTGTCAAATAATGACCTCTTGAGACCACTAGTTTAAGGGTGTCGATTAGACAAATTGAAATCTTGCATTCAGAACTTGTTCTCCATACCTGTGCTGGCATTAAGATGATGATATCATTGCGTGTCTTTCTAACTTCTGCTATAATTATAGGTCTTATCTAAGCAGTTGTTTGGCTTATGAGATGTGTACCCGTGTACTGGATGCTAAGTCCTGGCACACATCGCTTTGCTCACCGTTCTCAGACTGTTGCTTGATCTATCAGCCTAGGTCTAGTATTCCTCCCCATTCGAGATAGTGATTGGCTGGGGATATTGCTCGCATGTCGATCTCCGCGCACTCTGCCGAATGTCCCACTCACCTCGTTGGAGATACTGATGCAGGAGGAATACTAGATAGTATGATGTCCTGATGCTCAGATCTGATTCCATGGTATCCAGCATCAGAATGAGATAGGAAGCGCGTTCTTGAAGACTATAGGTAGGGATATTTGATGTCTTGTTGGGGTTTTAGACAACAAAGCTATGTTTATAGGCGGGCCACATGACTTCATTTGGATGATTTGTGACGCCATACAGGTCACAAGTAACGCACATCTTTTTTTTCCCTCAACGTTGACAGACGGCTATCAGGGGTCATCGTTAGACAAGACGTGGACCCGTTAGCTAGAGGGAACATGAATCGCTAGGCTGTGTGAGATGAGAATCTTTTTTCACTCACAAGCCGAGAACCTCTCTGTTCTTTATTTGTAAATATCAGTGGCATACCGGATCGGTTCCTTTTGTGGCGCTGCTACTTGAGGATTAGTAGTGACTGATACCAGCACAGTCAGATGCAGAATGAGATGAGAAAGTGGCTGGCTAAAGCTGGCATTGGACGAACGGGATGGATGGCCAGGGGATCATGGAGGCATCTCACCTGCGGCTGTGTCACTTTGGGCGGGAAAGCGGGCAAACTAGCTCTGTAGGTACTTCAGATCTGTCTTTGCTGGCAGCAACTTAGGTATCACCCTGCATGGCATGGCACGGCATGGCATCTATCTGATCTGAGCTGTGGATATGTGCTGGACCCTTTTTCTTTCTCGAAGAATGTAACGATAATTTTAACCATACGACTTGTCTTTAGGCATTTTCAACTCATGGTTACAGTTGAAATATCGGTCAGCACAGCATGAAGCGATGAGCAGGCCCAAAATGCCTGCCATGAGGCTCGGGCTTTGTTTCAAACATTGCTACCTGTCCACGTCAGAAGAGGAAAAGGCAGAGTCAGGGTTGCACGTTCAATGCGGTCTTGGGTCCTATCCATCCGCGTCCTGCGGGTGGACTCTGTTGAGTGGAACGCATTGTTTTAAGCAGTCTTAAATCTTAACAGACGGATGCCCATCATCATGCAGTGGTACCTTTTACCCGTCTATCCGGGTACTGTACAACTTTCTGTCTTGTTGGGTTCTGTAGATAGGCAGCTGAGCTTTACTGGCTATGGCGGTGGATGGATGAGTGAACACGCGAGCTTCTTCCCCCCACCCGCCGATCAACCCCCGACTACAGCGTCTAGATGACGCCTATGAACGTAGCATCCCTCTAAGGTACGACGGATACAGGCCTAGCTTCTTTATGCTGATGTGCTTGACTGGCCCCCTCCAAAGGTCCCATCTGTGATCCTTCCCGCCTCTTTTCTCCCTATCTCTTAAGTACCTAGTGAGACTAGAATCCCTTTCTCCCCCCAACATCCTTGTTTTTGACTCTTTATTCTTTAACTTCGTCTCTTTATCTATATTGACCTTGGTCTGCTCGAGGTTGTCAACCGCGAGCGTCCAAGCTACTTACTACCCGCTTTGTTTCATTCTGTCACATATCGCCTCTGCCAGCCCCCCGACATAGGCGGATATAGTTCTAGGGGGTCCACTTCCATCATCAACGCATCTTATCTTGTCCGCCAGTTCCTTATCGGAGCCAACCTCGCGACTTCACAACGAATACAACGAGCGCAATAATCATGGCTTTTCATCAGCCGACTCGACAGTCAGTTCAACGCGTCGTACTACCTCCTGTCGACGAACAAGAGCCCCCTCGAAGAGATGCACCCGTTACCCAAGACCGGGAGCCGGAGCAGTCGCAGACATGGGTACTTTTTGCGCCAACTGATGTGACAACTACATCATATCTTACTGAAACCGAACACTCGTTACAGACTCCGGGTAGATCGCGGGTGGGAGATCTAGGAAGCTTAAACACAGCTGCACAATCGGAGGATGACTCACGCCAATCCGCCTCAGCATCTGGCCTTGATGAGGAGGATGATGCTGAGCTGGATAGTCTTGATGGCCACTTACCTGGCTTTCGCTCTATTCCCGGTGTGCAGTACCAGCCACAGGAAGAACCCCAAGGATCCGGGCCCGTTTTCCCGGGTCACGACGGGCTGGGATCTTTCCACCTTGATCAACCTACATTGGGTGCCGAAGCCCAAGATCACATCTACCAATTCGAGCGTTTCAACCCCAGACGGTTGTATCAACGAAAGGAGAGCTTTGATTTGAGACATCTTGACGTAGAGCATGATCAAGTCCATGAGTCTGAGAAGCGCCAAAGGATCGAAGCTTGGCGATTGGAGCACAGTCGAGTACTACTAGGCGAGATTCAGCGCGAAACAAGACGAAGGCGGCTTTCGCAAGCATCTATTCAAAAGCGCCCTTCATCTAATGTGCCTTCTGTGTCAACGGCACTAGCATATGATGGGGAATCAGACAACATGACATGGCATGATGAGGATGCTATGGAGACACCTGCTGATTCTGAAGGCTTTTTCTCCAAGGTCACCAAAAAATTCTTACGAGATATTGTCGGAATGGATGAGCACTCAATCTCAGTTTTCCTCGGAGAAGTTGTGCCGGAGGATAACGAGGATCTATCTTCGACGCCACGCGCCTCTCAAAACTTAGCATGGGAGTCACAGCAGTTTGCCAACAGAGAGGAATGGCAGCTGGACATGCTCGATAAGATGTCAAGGGAACTCGGTTCACTTGTGAATCATATCTCACATCATCCTGGTGCATTCTCAACATACAGTCGCATCCAGCAGATGCCACTGCCTTATGCTGGCCTCCCAATTATCCCAGAATCCAACTCATCACATTCCGCCACAGACAACATTCGACCAACGGAGCCCGAACACGCCCCATTCCCGCAATTCAAGCCTACAATTCAAACATCATCACAACCTATCAATATTCATGGCAGGTCTGAGCCTTCGGCTGAGACGATGCAGGCATCATCACGTCATGACACACCCATGAGCAACACTTTTACCCAAGAGGAGTGGGAGAAGGATCTTGATATGAAACTAGTGTTTCGATATTTGCGTTCTCGGTTTATGCCTCGAAGCAGCAACCCGCCTCCCTCAACACCAGCTCATCTAGCAACATCCAGTAGCCAAGACACGGCTGCTAAGCTCGCCCGTGTACGGCAACACCACCCTTTGGTTTCACGCATGCGTCCTCCGGCCGAACGCCGGACGTTCAAAGCTACATCGCCCGGCAGCCCAGTAGCAATTCGGCATCCGAGTAGCTGTGCGAGTCAGAGCACTAGACGATCAGCCCGCCGGAGTAGCGTCTCATCACGACATTACTGGGACATCGGTGGATCGTTAGGTACGGGTTCTGTAATTGCATCCAACGGTCCGATGGGTAGCTGGGGCGAAGTGTGATGATTATGATGTATGTGAAGATGAAGGTGTGATAGTTGTTGACGTATGAGGTCATGTTATGAGGGTCGCATTATAACGGCAGCATGAGGAGTTTTACCTGCATTGTCCATATGGACCAATTATTCGATGTAAGTTCTAAACGATGGGAATCACTACTATTGGAAACTGTTCAAAGACGAGGTTTGGAGTTTTCTAAGCCATGATAGAGTTTTATTTTATGATTTTATGAATATGTCCTTGGGCAGGTTCCCTTATACTCAATTCAAACACATATATGACCAATTTCCTACCGCCAATTTATGGAAAGTGGCTTGATGCCGAGCTGTCTCTAATGTCCTTTCTTTCCTCCTGTGAAAATTTCCTCAGAGCCAGCCGTTAGTCGAGGCGCGAGACCCAGCTGTCGCCTCACTGAACGAGTCGAGTTCAGAGGAGTTAATCACGCCAATCCTGAGTAGAAGTGGTAACAGTAAGAGAAGCTAAGAGCCAATGACACTTTCAGCCTCGTGTGGCCATTTTTCCAACGACGCATCTTCTCAATTATTGCACGCTTGGTATTGTTTATGGTGAACGAGGTCGAGTCCTGTACTTGTGTAGAGAGGTTATCTTATACGTGATGTAAGTCCTAGCCGTCGTGTCATTCACGCATTTTAACGGGCACAGGAAAGGTCAAATCTGTATCAGAAGGTTACAACGATGACTCTTCTTCTTTAAAGCTCACAATCTTTTTACTGCCTTACTGGGTCAATTCTTCAAGTTCAGAAGACATTGTCCAATCGTTCTTGAACTGAACTTAGACCAACGGTTAACAGCGAGAAGAGGGAGGCGCCGCTCCCTCCCGGTAGAAGGCGGGGGGCGTGGTAAGTGCGGAAGTATCCTATTGGTTAATAATTCTTATCTTAAAGCGCTTCTTTATGTTTTTGTATCTTTTTGTGAGCGTGCACTGGCGTGAGCACTTAATCTTGCGGGGTAGAAGGTGCTGCAGCTCTAAAAGTGACTTAGCAAGGACTATGGCTTTAAGATAAGTGATGCTGCTTTAACACATTTTGTGTCTTCCTTGCATTAATAAGAAGGCCTTAGAGGGAGACTCAAGACTTTGATTCCTTTAAAAGTTATTGTTATTGAACCTTGAAAGAAAAACCAATCTAGATATAGACAGAAAATCATTTGCTATAAAATCTGAAATTATTATTTTGCTTATAATTTAAGCCTTTTACATGCTCTGGGCTCAGTGTACATCTGGTGCATTTCCCACTGTTAGGTAGAGCAGCTATGGTCACTTGCCATAAATGGCGATGGTGCGTCAACAGGGTGCGCGTGTCTACACCGTCGAGGCGTGTTCTGGTGGGGATGGACGATCCCCTCCTTGTCCTTCTTGTCCTATCCCATCTCCATCTCGCTCGCTCGTGAACCACTCGAAAAGCAGTCGCCTTGTTCGCCCTGATACCTCCTCCATCCATAGGCAGGCAGACATTCAAGTCCCCTCCATCTCTTGCGACTTTTCTTCTCATCCACTCTCTCCTGTTCGCCTGCGCTTTCTCTTCCTCTCCTGAGCTTCTATCGTATAAATTGCGCCGTCCCATCCATCTGCGACCGTGCTTTCTCCCTCTCGTTCGCGCTTTGGTCAGTCTCTTCCATGTCTTGGAATTCTGCTCCATCTCAGCCCGGATTGTTTGGATTGTGCCCGGATGATCTTCATTTTTGATGGCCAGGACAGCTTTTCTAATTGATCTTATAGTGCGATGAACTGAATTTCTGTGGCCGCTTTGCCTGCGACCCTGTCCGTCTGGGCCTGGTTGAGGCCCGTGACACATCATCACGGCTTTTCATCAACCAGTTGCCATATAAATACTCTTATACAGCTGCTCCCCCCGTTTGGAACTTTCATCTTTTTCCAAGACGACCTCGTCTGTCTGTCCATTCGCTCTCGATTCCGACCTCGCGACATGAGCGCGCGTAGCTCCCAATGGCAGCGACCCCATTCGACCCGTCTCATTTCACTCCAAATGCCTTCGATATATATACAGATGCTGTCGCGGTCAGGCCGCCGACTCCCAGCTTACCAGGAGGAGCATGCGGCTTTGTTGATTTAAACCCCGGTGCCAATGGAGCGCGATGTGGATGCCGAAGATTTTGGAGTCGTTGTCCAACAGGCAATCTTGTTCCGGATCAATCCCAATGGTGTATGTGCAATCACCATGCTTGCTATCATGAGGAGGGACCTCGTGATGCGCAGCAGCCTGAAGTGAGTATACCAGGTCAGGAGAACGAAAGACCCAGGACTGGACGAGAACCATTGAGCCCCGTCGTGGACATGACCATCAAGACGCCCCCTGTGATACCTGGAATGGATTTTTCGAGTTTTAATCCCGGAGCTTTATCTTTCATCCAAAGGTCGCCCGTCCAAGGATTGCCGGACCAAAGGATACCAGCGGATACCAACCCTTACCCAAGGATTACTGCCAGTCCAAATCCCGGTGTTTCTGTCTCAATTCCAGATACCTTAAGTTTGGGCGGTTTCCTTCAATCGCAGCCTTGTCCTTCCACTATACCACCAATACCGGCCCAGTGTTTGATTGCTTCTCAAACAACATCAACGACATCATCCGCCCAAGCCAAGTATCTCCGGCCATTTGCAGGAAAGGGACTCCATACTCTGAATGGTGCTAAAGGGGATAAGCCTCCGTCTCCCACTCAGGTCAATACCCAAGACATTCAACCGACTTCTGTACCTCAAGACCAGGCGCCGCAATGTGGTTCCTTTACATGGGCTTCCCAAGATCATAAATTACCTGATACTCCTCGTGCAACTACACCAACTCAGTCTGAACCTCGGGCTGCAGCCTTCAGTGCAGCTGTTTCGCGCCGCGCCTTCAAGAATCTTTCTGATACTGTTAGCGGCCATGACCAGCGGCTGGACCGGCTGGAGACAGTTTCATTCACAGCTGCAGGACATGAAGACTGCCACGAGAAGCATGATCACGCCGATATCCGCATGGCTGATCTAGAAAGTCGAGTGGAGGAAGTAGAGAAACTCGTCAATGATAACAAGAGTGTACTTAATGACAACAACAGCGTCACATCTCGTCGTGGTGATGATGCCAGCGTGATCTCAGTCTCAACAAGTATCACAAGTCGACCAACACATTCACAGGAGCTATGGAGTCAAGTTCAGTCTCTCCAAGCACAAGTGGTCCAACTACAGTCACTAATGCCCTCCCCTAACCATCCGTTCGAGATCGAAGTTGTCTTTCTGCCCTTTCCCCTTAAGAAGGTGTGGCAAGAGGCTCAACAGTTCAAGAACGAACCACAAATCTCCAACGACGACTGGACACAGCTGCCTATGACGCACAGCACAGCAACTCTACGGTCTGAAATGTCACTCTATCCCGATTGGATGGTCTCGAATCAAGATGGGAAATGGCTCCTGCCCAAAGCTTGCCCAGATAATGGCCTTATTGATCGAAGATTGCGTAGCCGTGGCTTGATTAAGACGATATCTGTCAAGGGCTCAGATGCTCGTAGCGTTACAATGGCTATGAACGCAGCATTTGGACAAGTTTTTCGCGAGATGAACATCTTCTCTCGCCCACAAACTACAGACCCACGTTCATCTACGTTTTTGGGACTTCAATCCACTTGGGTCCCCCTTCGCAAGATCCATAAGGATTCAAGACTACGTTTCCTCAGCCCTCCTGAGATGATGACACCTGCTGTGTGGGACGTGCAATTCCTTAGTCAGGTCATGATGAGAGCTTCTGAACCTAGGCTGTTCGTCACTCATCCTGATGCCTATCTGCAAGATTTTCAGGCGTATGAAATGGGCTGGACCTGGCAGATGCTCAGGGAGATGAGCCCAATTGTCCCTGACCCATCGGCTTCACTGGATGAAAGGAAGGCCTTTGACGAATGCTGGTCTTGGGTGGAACAACTCGATGAGCCGTCCAGTGCGGACACCTCCATGAGCGTTCGAAATGAAAAGGCGCGAACCTCATCCTCTCCGTCGCAGACATTCTACCCAGCTTTGCAATCCATCAAGTCTGCGAGCCCATCCATGACACGCGCTCAGTCACCACTACTCAGTAGACGAGGGTCTCGTCCACCACACATCCGAACTTCCTCCATGCCTATGTCTGCTCCAGTTCAAGCCTCCCCTGCACTAAGTAGACGTCGTGTCGCGTCTTACGGACAGAGTCGTCGCTCATCTCCAGCTCTGCATGTCAACTCCCAATCAGCAATCATGAAGCGTCGCCGTACGAGATCTCCCAGTCATCGTTTCACACCCAGATGGACAGCGTCGCCAAGCCCGATGCCTTTTGGTATCCATGATCGTCAACCAGCACGTGGCACTACACCCTTCGCCTATGCTACACCATACAGCAATGCTCCTCTTCAAGAACGGCCCATTCGCTCAGGAAGTACTGCGCCTGCTGCTGTACAGGATGAATTTGAGGACGACTCTGATTTCAACATCGAAATTTATGAGAGCGAATCTGAAGATATGGAGGATGCCGAGAGTCTGAATGATATGGAGATGGTCACGCATGATCAGGCAGTTATTGGTCGAGGATCACAGGGCTGGCAGCTTCCAGAAGATGAGCCATGGCCTGGGATCGAAGACCAGCATGATGTCTCGGATGGTGAAAACGTCAATCCTCACCAAACAGACCCTGGCAGCAATGCCAGTAGTCAGCCATCTGAGTATCCAAGTACACAAAATGCATGGCCTGACAACAGCACGGCCGAATTTCACATTCACGAAGATGACGATAACAAATCATGAGGTATTCGAAGCGCATTTCATATGATCGATGCCGTACGAAGGGACGGCAGCACCAATTTCAACTATATGTACACACACATGCCCATCTCCACCAATGGCTGGTTATTTCATTGCCTTGTATCTTTGAATTTATATGTATGGCGTTATATGGAAAGGTTCTGGGTTTACAAGGCGTTCCTGCAATCAAGGTTTTGGAGGTGAATGGAGCTTGGTGAGGAAACATGGGCGTACAATGTATGGGATGGAATGAGTGGGCAACCACTTTTTTCTGGGTTTGTGAAGATTTTTGCCTTGATAGCGGGAAAAGTTTGTAAATCTAGGATGAATCTTTTGTATCACGATATCAGCTCAATTCCTCCCCTTTGTTCGAACTTGTTGAAGGATATACCAAGCAAGATGCAGTATTCTATATGAGGCCATTGTTCTGAAGTCATAGCTCACTTCCAAAGGGAGGAGAGATGGGAACCCACTCAACTGTTGACTCGGCTCTTTGCCTTGCTCGCTTCCTTCCGGCCTGTGGTGATAAATCCATATGCGTATCATAGCTACATGCCTCCATTCCCAGTGCATTCCATTACCGAAGGCCCGCTTTGAAGATAGACTAAGCTGGGGTGAAGATCATAATACCACAAGAGGAAATATTTGGAGAGAATTGATCCAACTTATTATTGATAATCAACCTTTCAGGGAGGCTTGTTCCACAACCCCACGTTGTGCTATGCTTGTTTGACTTCTTGTCTTGTCCAAAAATGGCAGCAGTTGAGCAGAATATGAACAGTTTTTAGCTTTGACAAAGTACCTACAAGTTGGTATTGCTATGGATTAAACGGCTAATGCGTAAAACTGTGATTCAATACAAGGTTGATATGACTATGCAGGTACTCTGTCTTGTCTAGGGTACCCGGTAATGCCTCAGCAACCTTGAATCACCGCCTAATTATCGTCTGGGGCCCCAATCAATCGATGCCCAAAAATGACGGTGCCATCACCAGTTTCTTCTATTTCTATGTGGGCGGTATCAAATTTTTTACCCGCTAATGAGTGAATGTCATGGCAGTGTCTCCACTAGCCGGAAGCTGTTGCATTGGCGGGCGTGGACGCGGGTACCTGTACAACGCTGTGCTGCAGAAGCAGCTGCAGCTCCAACACGGGCTTTTTAAAAAGTCAAGACTCCCGCCTTTTTCTTCACCTCCACGAAACATCACCACCTACACCATCGACTCGTCACTTTCTTTTGCACCTCTTCGACCTCTTTCTTCCTTTTATTCTACATCCAGTAAAATGACTTCTGAGGAGATCACCCACCCTACCATCAAGGGTATGTTTTTCTTGCTGTTTGACTTTTTATTTTATTTTACTTAGCCCCGCGTTGTGCTGCCCCTCTCTCATGATGATCATCATACACATCCCTCGTCGCTCTATTCTCGTCAGTTATGTGAGGATATGAAGTTAGTGACTGGATGATTGAATCCCATGAGAATTGAAGTTCGAAAGTTGGGAGTTGATCACTTCATAATGACGAAACCATCAGCTCTCGACTCCAAGCTTCACCTAACAGTCCAAATCTTGATATTCAATAACGGCTAACGTCTCTACAGATGGCTGGTTCCGAGAGATCTCGGACATGTGGCCCGGTAGGCAAACCCGATTCGCCCAGAAAACGACTCAAAATTCTTACTCAACCAAATAGGCCATGCCATGACCCTCCGCGTCGAGAAGGTCCTCGTCCACGAGAAGAGCCAGTACCAGGACGTCCTCATCTTCAAGTCCACCGACTTTGGCAACGTTCTCGTCCTCGACAATGTCATCCAGTGCACCGAGCGCGATGAGTTCTCCTACCAGGAGATGATTGCCCACCTGGCTCTCAACTCCCACCCCAACCCCAAGAAGGTTCTTGTCATTGGTGGTGGTGACGGTGGTGTTCTCCGTGAGATCGTCAAGCACGACTGTGTCGAGGAGGCTACCCTCTGCGACATTGACGAGGCTGTCGTTCGTCTCTCCAAGCAGCACCTCCCCTCCATGGCTATTGGCTTCGAGCATGAGAAGTCCAAGACCCACATCGGCGATGGCTTCAAGTTCCTCAACGACTACAAGAACGAGTTCGACGTTATCATCACCGACTCTTCCGACCCCGACGGCCCCGCTGAGGCTCTCTTCCAGAAGAGCTACTTCCAGCTCCTCCACGACGCTCTCCGCGAGGGCGGTGTCATTACTACCCAAGGTTGTATGTTCCCTATTTTCTTGCGGAGAGTAATTGGCGTCCCTAGGAACGGCAGAATCGGGGAATTCTATCCCTCCTCGATCAAAGTTGATCGCTTTGGTGTGGCTTTCCCTCGATGGGTACAATCTAGTACCACTTCCCTCCTAGGGACTTCCAGAAGCTAGTGCTGCTTTCCCAGCTCTGCTTCCGGTAGTCCCGCGATAGCATCCATTTCGTTTGTCTTTAACATGCGCCGCGTTCCATCCGTTCAGTTCTGCTGTTCCTGATCCGCCATGCCATTGTTACTATTATACTGCGTAGTAGTTTCTTCTTGGGACTACGCTGACTCGTTAACTTGTTCACAGCTGAGAGCCCCTGGCTTCACCTCCCCCTCATCGCTCGCCTCAAGAAGGATTGCCAGGCTATCTTCCCTGTCGCCGAGTACGCCTACACTACCATCCCCACCTACCCCTCTGGCCAGATTGGCTTCATGGTCTGCTCCAAGGACCCCAAGGCCGACGTCAAGACCCCTCTCCGAAGCTGGACCAAGGAGGAGGAGGATGCCAAGTGCCGATACTACTCTGCTGAGATCCACAAGGCCAGCTTCGTCCTTCCCAAGTTCGCCCAGAAGGCTCTTGAGTAAGGTCGCTTGTTAGTGGCGGAGGATCGATGAGTGGTATGGGTGGTTACGTTTATGAGTTTACGTCGGAAAGGGATTTACGGGGACAAGACAAAAATTGGCCAAGGTGGCCACATAGATTAAACGAACGCAATGGATATATGTGTTCCGCAAAGGAAAAAAGACTCTGGCGTTACAGCGAGTAGGGCTCATGGAGTCATGAAATAGAGGATTTTGATCTCTCTCTTGATATGCTTCTTACCAGTGTTCAGTGATCTATGTAATTTGGGAATGAGAGTATCAGGCCAAGATCAGATGTCTATCTAATATTTCAAGGCTCCTCAAATTGAATCTTGCCCTCGCCCACATCGGGGTATACATCAAACCTCCTCTGAGTGTTCAGTGGGATATTCTTCCTTGCCTCAGTAATCTTTTCAGGATCAAGCTCCCAGTCAATAGTTGTCTCCTTCTCATCCGCCTCAACTTGCACTTGCGCCATTGGATCCGCGACCAGACTGTGACCATAAGCAGGGTATCCTGTTTCGGCACGAGCGGGACTGCAGAGAGCTACGTAAAGCTGGTTATCGGCGGCGCGGGCTCGGCCGAGCAATTGCCAGTGGAGGGGGCCAGTTGTAGTGTTGAAAGCACCAGGATAGATCAGGGCAAAGGCACCTTTTCGTGCTGCGATGGTGGCTAGCTCAGGGAAGCGTACGTCGTAGCAGATAGCAACGGCAATCTTGCCGTAATCAGGAAGGTCGACAAGTGTCACCTTGTTACCAGGGCTGAGAATATCCGACTCTCGGAACGTGATCTTGCCAGGGATATCAATGTCAAAGAGATGCACCTTGCGATGCGTATCGAGCAAGGAACCATCAGGTCCAAAGATAAGAGTTGTGTTATAGTACTTTTTCGTATCCGGGCTATATTCTGGGATAGATCCTCCAACAAGGTAGACCTTATTATCTGCAGCCATAGCAGAGAGGGCGTGATAAGAGGGCGCAGCATCGCGAGGTGGAGGGCTGGGTAGTAGAGTCTCTGCGTACTGAGGAAAGTGATCTGTTCCGTAAGGAGAGTTGAAACATTCTGGAAGAACAACAATCTTTGCGCCTGAAGAAGCTACACGAGCGACATGTGAGGCTGCATTCTCAAGGTTGACCTTCTTGTCAGAGCCAGAGGCCAGTTGAATGAGGGAGAGCTTGACGCGCTGCTTAAGAACAGGTTCAGCCATTGAGGACATTTTGCGAATGATGAAAGGAGTTGCTCTTGATAGAGGCGTTTTTGGTGATATCAAAGATTGAGAAGTAAGTGCGAGTCTATGGAGGACAGTTCGCATCGTATGTGAATAAATCAGCAACTTGACAAGATGGCGAAATATATGGAAGTGATGAGAATTGGTTGATTGGTTGGTGGAGGCCGGCATCGGGATATGATCCAATTGAGGTGGGGGTGGGGTTTATTACGAGATGGAGCTCGGTTTGGCGCGGGGTAAGAGTTGGAGACGTTATTCGTTAACCAGTATATCACAGAATATATCACAGTGAACAACCTAAGAGTCATCTTAAGACATGTCAATGCATTGCTGAAAGGGCAATCAGTTCAGTTTTGTATAAATATCGATCATCCGGAGGTTGATGACAGCTATTGTTCAAGGTACTCCAGTGTAGGCAGAAATACTTATATCCTCTTACAAAATACTTGCTCTAGTTATGCACTACATTTCTTGGGAATATATATTCTGGTTGGAAGTTTCATTCATCCCATAAGAATGGTCCGTTTCTTAAAGAAAGATATTGGCTGCCAACTGTTGCTCCCACAGCAGCTGAGTTTCATCCTTCCTATCAAGGTTCAAAATCAAGTCAAGTAAAACTTCAAAAGGAGTGACTCCTTAGACAAAAGACCGCCATAATCAGAATCACACCCTTCGTATACTACTATTTCCATAAAAGCAAATCTCAGGTATCTCAAACGATTGAGTGTGCACACTTGTATGTAGCCTCCTGCGGCTGTCCCCTCTTATATGTCCTGAAAGACATTTACTGGCAAAGCTGGCATCAGTCATGCCAATAGGTACTCATCAAGAGCGGCGACCATAAACACTGAAACCGCTTGAAGATCCATGAGAACGATCAGATCTGCTGCCTCTGGAAGGAGGAGGTGGCGGAGGAGCGGTAACTTGAGTACTGGATGGACCAGATGCGAGGTAACTGTAAGAAACTCGGCGAAGCTTGGTTCCATGGCAGGCCTGACATAGTGCACTGCTTCATAGTTAGTAAGGTTGAGCTGAGAATAGAGTAGAGTTGACATACGCTTCACGTTGGAACGATCCTGCGCATAGGTCACAAGTGATCCAAGTCATGCCTTCCTCGTCGAACACATAAGAGGAGAGGGGGGACGACATTGTAAGTGAGATCAAGTTTCTTCGCAGTTATAATGTTTGAATTAGGTATTCAGCTGAGCTTTCTGTTGTCTCAAGCATTTCATTCCAACACTAGGAAAGCATACTGATATATATAGTCGTAATCTAGAACCCATCAGCATTGACCATAGCATCTGGTATACAGCCAATATGGCAGCAGCTAGGTTCATTCTTCAGAACAGCAACCAACACACCGCCTTACAGACAACATGAAGCCGATATTTGTTACAAGGGCGTCATATCATGTCTGTCAGAGTCGGTAGCCGCTGTCATGATGCCGGCTGCAACCGGGTCTTGTGATGGCGATTAGGTCAAGGATGCTTGCTTGCCTTGATCGGGCTCGAATCTCTAGACAATCTATTCCGTACCCGAGCTCAAAGGCGTTCAACTGAGCCGGGATGGATATTCTCATATCTGATGCCTTGACTTTGGGCCTCATTTCCAGCTGCATAACCCCACACCAGCTCCCGTCGGCCACGAGCTGTGGTACACATTCGACCGAATAGCGGAACTTTGTGGCTTTTGCACTTTATGCAGCTCCCCTTCGGTCTGTACTAAAAGCGCCTCCTGGACCGCATCGTCGGTGCTTATATGGTGATAAAATCCCTCGAAATCTTGACCGGTTGCGGAAGCGTCCGACAAATCAAAACCCATGCTGACCAACTCTGACGGCTTGCTGCATGATCGCAAGGTTGTGCCTCATACCCCGAGCTTCTGCGACGAACCAGATCCTCTCAAGGCTGTGACTTCGACTGAACTTATGCAGCTTCGCGGGTATTAACAGGTCGTCATTTCTCAAATACTTGTGCTATTGCGTGCATGCCTAAGTAGATGCAGCAGCCATCAGAATACTCGCCCAACGCCTCCTGTTGGAAGATGGGGATTCTGGAGAGCGTTTACTAGATGGGTGTCACATATTGTCACTGAGAGACAGATAGACCATGTCTCGTGAAATGTCAGCTGTAGCCTTGCTTGAGGTAAGGCGTCAAATCCGAAAGGTTTACACCAGCTGAAATCTTGATAGGAATGCTCTCGCTGAGAGAAAAAGTTCTTGCAGACGTATATCTTTAAGGCGCAGGATGTTGAGGTCCTGGATAGAGAAACATGGCCTTGGCCATCATGCCGTGTCCATCCCGTTTCCTATCTGGTGCAACCTCCCGATGAGCGTCGGGCCTCTCCAGCTGGCATAGTTTGGAAGGCAGTTGACCGACTTTCCTTTTGGAAGCCGCATTCATGGTTATTTGCCATATCGGACGGTCCAAAAAGGTTGTCCCAGAAACAAGACCAAATACATGAAGCCACGACATCTTTGTCAACATGCCACTCTTGTACGCCCATCAATAACCTGACCGGTCAAAAGACGACTGTTAACCGTCGGTCAAGCCAACATCAGTAATAAAAGAAGCAAGCCCATGAGCTTGCTGTGATTTCTCGATATGCAAAGCCATGCACCTCCTCGTTAGCTCTGCCTTGTGTTACCCTCAATTCCTTCAAGCCTTCTCTGTCGAGCAGGAAATCGTCCACCCACCAACGCTTTGTCATAGACAAAGTCATAACCAACACAAGCTTCAGCCAATCTTGGCTCTCTTATCGATCAATACCGCCTCTTGCCTAAGCTCGGCTTAAGATTTCGGCAAGGACGAGAGACTATTCACAGTCTGACCACCCCATCGAGTTGATCTTGGTTAAACAAGTGAATGATAACGGGTACATCATCCATCGCCAAGGACGAACGAGTTTCCAAAGATAACAAGTGGAGATGTAGATTCCAGGGTTGTTGCACGAATGGACTTGCATACATTTTGGCCGACAAAGCATGCTGCTCCTCATCCTAACGCTTTAAAACATGCACCTTCGGCGTGTGATGTTTTAATGGCGCTCAATGACGTCTGAGCTCATCAAAAGACTGTCAGATGACCTCGGCGCAGGAGTTTTTCGATTACTAATTAGGCAGAGAACTCAGTGGTTCATATCGTAGCTTTTCTTGTCTCTGATCATATCTATGATTCAAGCATCGATCTCGGTGGTCTACTAAGTTAGAGGCCTCCAGAAGTAAGTTGAGCCATACACTGTATTCGGTCCTCGCCGTCGATGAGTGGAGCGGCCTAAGGGTGTATCAAACAAGACCCAAGCTGTTTTGGTGATGAGGCATGCATTAACCCTGATCATTATGATGATGCTAGTATGACTCCAGTGAGAGGGAAAGAGGCCCTGCCGTCTCAAAGGCCAGGTAGGACATGTTGTGTATGTCTCAAAACTTCCGAAAGGTTCGGGGTCAACTGGCCATATTGAACTTTCCAACGGTGTTGTACGACATGGACCTGCGTTAATGAAATTCTCTTAAAATGATCTGATAATCTGTCTCCAAGACCATTTGAAATTAGCGTTGGTAAAGTGAGTCATTCTTCATCAACGACGAAGTATTGTGACTCCCAGCTGGGAACTTCAGGCATGGAGTTAGCTGAGAGGATAAGATCGTCCCCATCATCAAGATTTGCGTACTGTTTAACTATAGCTGCACTTGAAGCTAAGCCAAACATCGGATCTTGGTCTTTTCCATCAACATCCATTGCTCAAGTTGCTCCATCAGGTGTTACAACGGTCCGACCACGCGAGAATGACCAGTGGCCAGTCTCGTCATAGGTGTTTCAGTGATACTAGTTGCATTTCGAGGAATTGTGGTTGATTTCAATATTCTATGCGGTAGGCAGGTAAGTGTTGCCTATGCTGCAAAGACGGGTGATGGCATGGACGAAACTTCGATGAGTCTGTACAACCGGTTACACAGACAGTGCCCATCACACAAATGACGCCATTTTTAGACAACAAGTGTCTCAAAGCCACTTGGCATAAGCTTCAACTTTCCAGTGTTCTATGGCCTTTTCGGATGGGGTATTCTATTGAACCCAGTTCATGTACAGTACATTATCGTTTCGTAGAAAGTGCAAGTAGAAGAACGTGCGCTGTAGCAAGATTGGCCACAAACGCTGCGATAAAAGAAACTGCTTATGAGCAAAGGGTATGGATATTTTTTGACCGTTTCTTTGATTGAACGTTGACTTTGTATCGAATGTTAATGTCAGAGGGAGTTGAGTAGGTAGCTCGTCTAAGGGGGCCTGCAGAAGGTGCTTACCTGCGTTAAATGCTTGTCATTGGCGGTACCTACTAAATGCATACCTCGATTGCTGCATATCGCTACTGCGCGTCGTGCATCGCGATGGAGAGCACCCCGAGAGTTAGGAATCATAGCTAGAAAGGAAAGTTATATCTTTCATTTCTCCACATCTACTGATAAAACGGTCCTTAAGCTCTTCTACTACCATGAGCTGAGTGTCGAGCGATTGATTTTCGGTCTTCAAAATGTCTGTCATTCTCTGCACAGGTAAATGCGACTCTTCGATTATCATATACTTAACTTGCTAATCCACCACGCAGCTGGATACGACCATACTATTAGGTTCGATGCGACGCGCTTCTGGTAACGGCCCACCATTGACTGACCATGGGTTGCTAGGTTCTGGGAGGCTTTATCGGGAATATGTTCGCGCACAATTCAACATCCTGACTCCCAAGTGAACCGTCTCTGCATATCTCCCGACAAGCGATACCTTGCCGCTGCTGGCCATCATACCGTCAAGCTCTACGATATCAAGTCTACTAACCCGAATCCTTTGCTGACGTTTGAGGGCCACACCGGAAACATCACAGGCGTCGCTTTCCACTGCGAGGGGAAATGGATGGTGACTAGCTCCGAGGACGGAACAGTCAAGATTTGGGAGACAAGGACTGGATCGATTCAACGAAGCTATAACCATGGCTGCCCGGCAAATGACGTGGTAATTCATCCTAACCAGGGTGAGATTATCAGTTGCGACCGATCAGGAAGCGTTAGAGTGTGGGATTTGGCCGAGAACAATTGTTCTCATGAGCTCATTCCCGAAGAGGACGTCTCGGTCTCTAGCGTCACGGTGGCCAGTGATGGATCTCTCTTGTGCGCTGCCAACAATGCAGTGAGTGACAGCTTGAGATGTCTCGTATTTTGATCTCTAATCCTTTTCTTAGGGTAACGTATTCGTGTGGAACCTCATTCAGAGCTACGATCGCACGCAGTTGGTGCCAGTCACACACTTCAACGCCCATAAAGAATACATCACCCGCATCCTCCTCTCTCCAGATGTCAAGAAACTCGCAACTTGCAGTGCAGACCACACAGCCAAGATTTGGGAAGTTAAGAACATTGAACCTACTCCAGATCAGGAGCCCAAGCCGTATCCATTGGAAGCCACTCTCACCGGTCACCAGCGCTGGGTATGGGACTGCGCCTTCAGCGCTGATTCTGCATACCTTGTGACTGCCTGCTCAGACCATTATGCGCGGCTCTGGGAACTGCATAGCCAACAGATCATCCGACAGTACAACGGACACCATCGAGGGGCTGTCTGCGTTGCGCTGAACGATTATTCAGAAACACGATAATGGGGTTGTAAGGAGCATGGCAAAGGTCTACATTCAAGCTTTAGGGTGACAGGAGAATGGCGTTGGAACGATGTTTTGAAGATGGTTCGGTTATTGCTGTTTAAGATTTGCTAGCTGCATAGATGGACATCTGTCCTAAATAGTGAAACAGGGCATGAAATACCAATTACTTCCATTGCCTATAACCTTCTAAGATTGCCAGCATGTGAATTATCGGCCAGGTTGACGTGCTGAAGATACTGTGGGTAAGGATTGGTTGATACTGCAAGTGATTTGTTACATATAAACAAGTTCCTTTTACAAGACACCTTGTTATAGGAACAATGCTATTGCATCATGTCAAAGTCCACCTCTAGTCTTGATACTACAATAAACGGGGGTGGCAAGTGGCTGCCCAGATCTCTTAAACTTTATCACTATATCACTTCGTTAGGGGGATATTTCAAGATGGTGAGATATTGTTGTTGAAAATGTCAATTGATCATATATGAAGAGACATAGACATATTCAATGTTTCCATGCATCCGTGCAGGTATTCAAATCGCTTGCTAGACACGCGAAGCATCAGAGCTCCTTAAAAGTCCTCCTTGTTACGACGCTCCTGGGCGTTCTGCTTGGCCTCCTCAGAAACATTTGGGTTGTTCAAAGTACTGTATCATGATTAGTATATTAAAGTCTTGGTATTGGAACAGCTCACGCCTTGAGACCACCTGCGACGTTGCCAGGGTTCTTCTCCTTGTTGTCGCTGGCGCCAGAAACTACTGACTGTCAAAGTGGGACTCAAGAAGTGAAATGACATTTATTTTACCATCACCGCCGTTGAACTCGTTCTCGAGAACCTGGCGAGAGTGCTCCTTGGCCTCCTCAGAAGCGTTGGGGTTGTTGATAGTAGCCTTGTGACCGCCGGCAACCTGAGCATCAGTCATTTTGAAGTTGGTTAAGGCCAAGTGGGTAAAAGAGTATGAATTTGTGGTGTTGTCTGTTGCTTAAGACTTGTCGATGAGTTGGTGATGCGAAAAGGTTCAGTTGACGGACAATGGACCTTCTTATACCTGTTTCTCAATCTATTTTCTCGCTCTTCGATCGCCGATTTCATGCTTCAAACACCCTTTCATTGACGCATCGATGTTTTCCGTGATCGATCAACTTCCTTTTAATGCATTGGTGCAACCAGCAAGCAACGTTCCCGCAAGGTATGTTGCATATTGACGGGTACAGTTTGTTGAGTGGTGACTTGATTGATATTGAAGTCCGATCTGGTTGAACTCTGATCGCAGCCCGATAAAGTATAATAAATAACAGCCTCAATCAACACTAGGGCAAATTCCATATTTAATTCATAACTATAATCTGTTTTGGGGGCTCAATGCTTTGCAACACTCTACCAGAGTTCCCAGACGGTTGGATGCATTGAGTCGTAAGTCATGACGCATTAACTCAATGCTTGTCGGGAATTGCCCATTGTCAACCATAAACTCACGGTTATCAGCATTGGTGAGAATTTCAAAAGCAAATAAAACAAAAAGACGGTCTGTGTCAGTTTGATGAATCATAGCCGCATATCAAGACATCGGGACGTGTCGCAAGTTTGGGGGCCGATTACGACGAATACGCGAGGTCCCGTGAAATAATAGAGAAAGGACAATACCGATTAGAAATCAATAGGATATCAAAGAAAGGGAGAGAATATGGTTTGGTTGATCTTGTTTTACACTTGAGTGGGCAGAATAGCAATCATGGCGATGAACCACTTAACCTATGCCATTCATGAACTCGGAAGGCACTGGTGAAAACAATGTACGAATAAACCAACGGCGATCTCATCAAACTTTGCAAGCAATAAAAACTCGATTGATATATCAGTTCCTTTGTCAGTCTTATGGTTGGTTAATGGTAAGCTGATCATCAGTAAAATTGCATGATCGACAAGCTGAGAATTTGGGTATGATTCGGACAATCCCGAAGATAGCAGCTTCAAGAGTGTCTTTATGAAATAAAATCTCTAGCCGGCGCTGGCCGAGTTATGTATGTGCAATGAAGCCGAGTTGAAGTCAACATCAGACTGACGATCACAGAATGCTGTGTTCTGTGTCGTTGGGCTTTGTAATAGTCCCGAGACCGAAAAGCCAATCACAAAGCGTACCAGCTTTTCATGCTGATTCGAAACTTAGGCGAAACCAGAGGTAGAGACACTAACTGGCTCTAGTACATAGCTGACCCGGCCCTGTGGGACAGCGAGACATACCGTGACGATCAATCTGGAAATGACGAGTAACCCATCGGAGTGTCCGCGTTAAAGGGAACGAATCAAACTTGATAGACATCCTTTGAGCGGCTCTTGGCAGTGCGTCTATCGAAGTCTCTGATCGTCGGAACTGGGTGTCTCCCTACAAGGCCCGCCCACGCTGATCAAAGGGATAGGTATGGGAGGCCAACGACGAGTCTTATGCCCGAGCAACTTGACTTGGCCGATGACATCGCATCAGAACCTAACTTTATGCCCCCATGTCCAGCTGAACAGGGATCATCGCCAAGAAGCCCCGAGTGACCGGGTCGACATGTGGATATTCTTACAGCGTCAGACGGACACTTAGAACACCAAGATTAAGCGATATGTCTGTGTGAGTGAAAAAGATATCAAGTCAATAATGGATGGTCGCTTGTCAGCGCGGGAATGCGGCTAAAAGCACTGACCATGCGGGGAGCCATAAAAGCGCCACAAAAGCTGGCTCAAGCCCCCTGGATCCCATCAAAAGCCCCCTGTAAGAATAGCGTCCTTAGTGGATAGAATTCCCCTAGGGCGAGGCTGAGTCCCGACCCCGCCAGCCACGTTAACGCCTTGGCCTCCAGTAATATTTTTAGAAAGCACTTCTCCTGCGAGATTCTGCCCTGGTTTCCAATCTAAACCTCCACACAACCATCACCATCAACGTCTCATCGGTCTCGTGGATTAATCCCAGCCCTTTAGAGACCAACGCACGAGCCTTGTGTTCTCTGTATACGTCCACACCTCCTTTTAGCCTCCTGGCATCGAAAATCTAGAACGCAGGGGAAACTTGCTTGTGTTGCATCATCACCATCATGGCATCTGTAGACGAGAAGCCACCAGTCTTCAATTACATCCTCAGCTTCATTCTCGTCGGCCTCGCGTGGGGCTTCACAACCCCTTTCATCCGCCGTGCCGCTCAATCACATAATCCACCGACGCACCCGGTGCTCGAGAGCCCATCGATTCAATCTAGCTGGCTGAAGTCAAAGGTTTATGGGGCTTTCTTTGCGGTCATTGACCTTTTGAAGAACCCTCGCTATGCAATCCCGTTGGTTCTTAACCTTACGGGCAGTGTATGGTTCTTTTTACTAATTGGGCAGGCTGGTAAGTTATGCTTTATGAACTCACCTGTCAAAGGTTGTTAGACGGTGTCGATCGCGGATAATCTAGTCAACCTTTGCCACGCCGAGGTGTGAATTGCTAATGACGACAATTTCAGAATTGAGCTTGACTGTCCCTATTGTAAACACAATGGCGTTTCTCTTTACCGTTATCGGCGATTGGTATGTCGATGGTAAAGTCATTAGCAAAGGTGAGTCTTGTGTGATTTTTCATTGCTGTTGACTATTAACATTTGCTTTAGATACTGCTGCTGGAATGGCTCTTATGTTGGTTGGAATTGGATTGTGTGTCCAGAGCAAACGCTAATAGATTGATATGACTTATATATATTTGAATATACGTGGTTTATATACAAATACTTCTATCGTATTGGTAAACAATGATGTGAACACCATGTCTAAAGACTCCACCCCTAAAGGAACTTACTTAATACATGTTAACAATATTGTTGACAGGAGACTTATAAGGTATTATGACATGAATAGAAGTCACCAAGAACCAGAGTCGAGTAAATATTTAATATTGATTCATCTGCTCCAGGCAGTTCATTGGAGCCCAGCCCCTATCCCTAAATTGAGGTCCTACAGGCTTAGGAATATCCTCTCCTTCTATCCAGTGATACCCAAACAACACACTTCTGTATCATTTACAGCAAATAAAACAAACCATGACTCATCAAGGCATGAATAAAATACAACAAACAAGTTTATCCTTTGCATAAATCAGACCCCAAACCGCAACTCTCCCCCTTAAATATCCGGTCGTCAAGGGTATTCGTTAAAGAATCGTAGGCGTCAAGAAGTAATAGGAAGAATTTCATGATTAGCGTAGACGTGGGCGCTCGTGCTTTTGGTGTATTCGTTTCGTCTCTCGTTCATCACAACCGTTGCTCCTGGGGTATCTTAGATCGTACGTGGTAGCTTCGTCGTTTCTGTGTCCCTGGTGCTTAATTCACCTGCGTGCTCGGAGCCAGCGAAGCACGCTTCGTAGACTGGGGTCTTCTGCCGTCCAGCGGCCCATTCCTTCATCTGAGGCCTTGAGTTCATTGTAGATTACTTCGTCGGCGACTGCTGAAAGCTCCTGCAAAAGATGGTTAGTTAGAGTTTAGGTTGAGGGATATTGCAGGTCATCAAGGTGTAGTGGCCTGCAAAGGGGTTATCTTACAGCTCGCAGTTGACGATCGCACGCTCGAAGTTGAGACTGGTTGTTTGAGTTTGGTACGCCGCCCTGCAGCACCTGTTTTCTGTATTCAACCCATCGTTGTGCCGCTGCTTGTCGAAGGTAGATCTTCTGTCCCTCGTGACGTCTCGCGTACGCGTCCAGGAGAACCCTTCAAGGTGTTAGTATACACTCTCTTGACACTGTCAAATTAATTACGAAAACATACTGCTTAAGCTCGGCCTTCATCTGTTCATGCTCGCCGCCAGGGGGAGTTGGCACACTGGTGTCAGCACCGCATTCCAGAATGTGTTGTCCATCCAGTGCACATTGTCGAAGAGCGGCCCATCCTTCGGTGTAGTAATCTGCAGAATCCTCGGGATCGACAGGAGCAGCAGCTATGTAGTATTGAAGTGTTCGGAAATCAGAAAGGACTTCAGCAACTCGCATTGTGCGGTACTCGTTTACTGTAGAAGACAAGTAGTTCACGTGTCAGTCTCTCCAAGTCTTGTTAAGGGGGTCTGTGGTGGTGTGGAGTTTCCAATTGACCATCACAGGTAGCTGCCAGATTGTCCAGTATAACTTACATCCGTCCATTATTTCTTTGGTGTTTTGGGTAGTAGAGATGGTTTCGAAAAGTCAACGAGGTGATCAGGCTGGCTGAGACACGAAGATGTCAAGTTTAAAGTTGACAGAACAGATAGGAATTATAGTCGAATGTATTCGAATCAAGTAGGAGTGATTGTTGTTTGAGTCGTAAAATAGTCGGTGATGGAAAGGTTGACGAAAAAGGTAGGTAAGGAAATATTATAGGAGCTTTGTCATGTCGATCACTTGGTAACAGTTGAGAGAAGCCGGTTCTTCAATGTCTGGTTTGGTTGATTGACTGAACAATCGAAACCAGGAGCAGAACCGGGCATCCTTTTGTATTGTATATCGTGAACGCAGTCGAAGGCCTCCCAGATACTCCATCAAGAAGCACACACAGGCAAGAGGAAGAGTTCTAAGAAGCTCATGCTCCAGAAATGTCTCCATCTAGTCTAATTCGAGTCTACAGCTACAACCTAAGCTTGCCAAAGCCATGGTATGCTCCACCAACGGGAGCGAACGGCTACTAGGTCCAAGGGGGGATGCCACCCGAACATCGAGCACCCCCCTCTGTCCTCCTAGTCCAAGAGCCCTTACGGCACACATGAGAGGCCCGGCAATTAAAGCCAGCCTTCTGAGACAGGATCGCGGGCCACCAGTGAGAAGCACGAGATGAACCTCCACTCGGAACGACCCTTCGCAAGTGCAAGCTCAAAAACATCAATGACCCCGGGCCAGCTGGTGGCAAACAATTAGACTATCGAATGGAACCCAAACACAATGCCAGAGCCTTAGCTTCAGCCCTACTCCCTACAGCACCCTGGCCTGCCCCTGGATATAGTCTGCTGTATGCAGTGCATTGTGCTGCAAGGTCCGGAGAGTAAAAGGCCCCCATGTAAGTAGGCACCATATGTGTGTGGCACGTCATGGGCATGGCATGGCATAGCATGGCGTGGTATGGTGTTGAGGGTGGGAATGGTTTCCATGGGCGTGTGTCCAGCCACATCCGGTTCTACTCTCCCGATAGGGTTGAGCATCCGAGATATTCTAGTTATGAGGCGTCCGTCAAAGAGGCTTTTCCCTAGGTTCATGCCATCAACTGTCTTTACAGACTAACTAAGCCGCGTGGGTCAAAGACACAAGCAAGCCATTCGGAATAGCACATATCTTCATTCAGTTGACCGACAGAGTAAAACATCCCAAAAAGAATCTTTGTCCGAGCGAGCGAACAATGTGAGAAGAGAAAAAAAAAGAAAAGAAAAAACACTGGGTAAAAAAGTCAACGTTACTCTGTATACGCTAAGAAATCCATCCTCCTCAGCGGTCACTTTTTCTCTGCAGGGGTGTGGCTGTCAGAAAACAAGACTCCGTAATTCTAACGTATGGTACTTGGGGTTTCGTATAAAACAAAGAGACGGTCAAAGTATTTGGATAGTAAGGAAATGTGTAGGTTGTTGAATAGTGCAGGTGGATGTGGTGGGTTGGCGCCGGCTCAGCTACCTGGATACCCATGAGCCATCCACTAGTTGTTCCTAAATAGGAAACGCCCTGTAGCTCTATCGGGGCAGCGAGGCCAATAGACGCGCGATTACAGCTCTGGCAACTGTCTGGGGCGAGCTGATGGCTGGAAACGGTCAAGCTTATCTACACGAGGCCGTCTGAAAAGTGAAAAATGCAACCCTAGACATTGAGTTGACATGGGCACGACACGACATGACACAAATTCGAAAGGCTGAGTCAATTGCGGTCATTCCGATATGAGAAGTTATTCAAACAATGATTCAGGTATCGTCTGAGCGAATTAGTTATCTGTCACCGCTTTTGCCATATGCCAGATTGACTTGAACATGGGTAGACACTAGACACTGGTGGTAAGGATGTCAAGCAAGATCTGAAACCAAGGTCATGCTGCATCTATCAAATAGTTCTATTTCTGCTTACATGGTTTGTCAATTCCAGCTCTTCTAGGTTCATTCTTACAAGGCATATTAAAGCTATCGAAAAGCATTGGATGATGTTTTGAATCAATATGCACAGAATCGTCAGTTGACTGCATCTATCCGCTGAGACATACAGACAGACATGCAAATAACCGGCTCTGTGGTGTGGCGTCATGCTCTCTATTCTTTGCATGGCGCCGTCTGAGGCCGCTCTAATTAACTTCCCCAACCAACATCGTTATTCACTCTCTTCAACCATTGTTGACCTCACTAAGTTAGTTAGTCTCTAGTTTCGTCTGCGAACTCTCTACCGTTCGCCTTCTCAACGTTCGCCTCCCTTTCCAACACGAACTCATCCGTCCCAACTGTTCTCTCCGTTCCCGTTCCCGCTCCCACATTTTGATACTGTAAGAAACTTTCATTGGAACTTGAATTGAATCTGTTTCTGGATTGGTCGTGGCTTGTTCTCTTTCAGCGCCCCCTTGGAGGCTCAAATCGGCGCTTACCATAGGTAGCCAGCAATCAAACTTCAAGGAGCTTCCCAGTAGAACCAGGGGGTCCCTGCATCGACGACGTCGCAGTAGATCTGATCGACCAGATGGCTTTCATTTTCAGATCACCTTTTGCAAGCCCTCTGTGTGTACGTGCATGTCAGGAGAAACATATTCACACCTATCCCTTGATGGTGTTTCTTTAGGTTGGTTGAGCTTTGACATAATTGACACCATCTATGATAATCAGTTCCAAGGATACAAGAAATACTAGGATACTTTAGGAAAGACTAATCGCATATTTGTTCCAGCTTGGAAGTCGTTTTCTCAATGTCACCCATCGTGAAGCCTCTTTTGTCATTCATGTTCTAGATCCTTCGTATCAGTTAAAGTAAATACCAGTTAATTACCAGCTTCAATGAACTTGTTTTCACAATATCAATGTCAGTCAAGTCAATGACATATGCGTGTAGTGTTTGCCCAAAATTAGAACCAAGTCCGCGCTAGAACAGACTTGCACCGAAGCGAACTGGCTTTTGCTGCAAGGCTTGTGCCTCTTTGTTCATCTGAAATAGATCCACCATTGAGAAAATATTGGCCCTTCCTCACCTCCACTTCACAACTATATGACCCACCAACTGGCTTCTGTTAGTTCCTCTAGTAGCTTGGCGCGAGGCATTCTTGAGCTCCATTGGGCCATCAGGCGCGACAGTCGTCAGGTGCTCAAATGAGAAGTCTCATGAAATTCTATTGCACAAGGCTAGTACAGTAACATACTGACCAGGACACACGTCCACGACGGCATCCAAGTCTGATCTTGACCATCCATCCCCCTGCATTGGTATTGTATTGCATGGCATGGCCCACGTTTCTGGGAATAGAACGTCGTCCCTGCAGTGTGCGAATCAGGTTTCTAATTCTTCGAAAAAGTGCACCGGTTTTTTACCATCACCAGCCGACTATGTTTCATCCATGTTCCATATGATTCTCTCCACTTCCTCAGTCCTTCTCTGCAATAGCTTGTAACCGGTCGTCAATCTCGTCCTCAGTCAACGTTCTGAAGCCCGGGTAGGTTCCCTCCTCGCCATCGGGTCGAGGGCCACCAACGATACCGATCTCGATCTCTCCCTTCTTGAAATCCATGCTCAGAACTGTGCTCAGTGTTGTAATAGCCAGCTCAACAACCTCCTCCCATGAGCCCTCCGCATGCTCCTTGTTACGGAGCTTCTTCTCAAGGTGGTTCAGCGCCTCCTGTTGCTTCGGGCCTGCCGCAGTTCCCTTGTAACCGATGTAGTATCCAGCAGGGTCGCATTTGAACAGCTGGGGGCCATATTCCGAGTCGAGCGCGATCAGAGTGGTTGCAACGCCGTAAGGGCGCATGTAAGCCTGTGGTGAGGTCAGCATATGGTTGGCCGCAAATTTGAATATGAAAATGTTCTTACTCGTTGAGTGTAGACTTGGCTGATGTTGGCAAGACGCTTCGCCAGTGCATCAGCTGGCATCTCATAGCCATACTTGTATCGAAACTCTGCAGCTTCGCCCTGGGCTCTTTGAGCGAAAGCTCGGGCATCCGCGATGGATCCTGTGATGACGCAGCCGACGGAGGGAGAGAGCTGGAAGATGTGGGTGACAGAGGCAGGGTCCATGAGCTTGTCCTATGGTTTTGATCAGCGCTGATCAAAGCTTCTCCGACATTTCAACATACAGGAACCTTCTTCTGAGACAAGACAACAGCGCAGTCCTTGCCTCTCACACCAACAGACATGATGTTGGCAGCTGTGATAGCCTTGAAGGCGTACTCTACAATATCATGTCAGTCCTGATTCCAGATATCCACCAACGTCATCGGTCAAGGGAGTATCGTAGGGCTGCGGTGCTCTTGAACGGTCGGGAAGATTCGCATACCAACTTGGTAAAGCCGACCATTGTCAGCGAAGATGGTAATGTGTCGATCGTATGCGCCGGCTGGTTGAGGGTCTGTTAGCAAGGATACCGTAAATCGGATTTGGATGTTGGTATAGCCTACCCGACATTGTGGAGGAGTTGTAGTGTTTGACGTTTCGGTATCGGATAAAATTAGAGGAAGAAGCTCAAGAAGAACTGATATAGTTCTAAATGAGGGGAGATCGAGGTGATGGTTGACGTTGTGGAGGTTGAGGGGAGCTATTGCGGGTTGAGATAGTCGACGCGTTAGCAGGAGCTTGCCTGGAGCACAGTGAGGCAACGGAGCTCAATTGGAAGGCTGAGTTGATGCCTCGCTATAATTATGTAATCCTCAGGCAGAAGATGTGTAGGGTGACTAAAAGAACAAGCACTGTGGTCAACTCAGTATGAGCGTAATCTGAGACCAATCTCGCCATTTAGCACTTGAATAAAACTTCAAACTTATCTCAATATAATCATGTATCATATAAAACTGTTTGAGAAACTTAAAGGCTACTCAAGGCACCAGAACAGTTCAGTAGTGTGGCTCTTTCTCTCGATATAATTATGTCACCTAAGCTCTCCACTGACTTCTTATCTTATCTTGATTGCCATGACCAGCTCCACTCATGATAATTCTCAACATCCAGAAAAAAAGTTGCCGCCAACCAACTTTCAAGGAGAACCGGCCTGTAACAACACGACATTGCATATCGACCTGCACTTGGACTACGCTAAGAGCAACTTGCAGCATTGACAACTCAGAGTCCCCCCTTAGACTTTAGGCTACTGCTATTGGTTCTCTGAAAGTCAACAGAGAATCCACCGCCTAGTAGCTAGAAGAAAATTCAAGGACCCTAGCAACTACAGTAAAGATTTGAGAAAGTCGAACACAAAACATTCAAAGATCTCAAGACTGAAATTGCAACTGAATACTCTTCTTCTCGCCTTATATTTATCTTCAATCCCTTCGGATCAATTGCATAGGTACATATCATCTTGCAATGTCTGGACAAACTCCCGCGTGGAAGAAATTGGGCTTGAAGCTCAAGCAACCGTCTGATGCATCCGAGCCCAGCTTTGGGCAGCACCCAACCAGCAGTACAAGCTCAAACACCCAGTCAACTCCAAAGAGAAAATTCGAAGCCCCGCAGTCTTTCAGTTCCTCTCAGGTTGCTAAGCGACCACGTCAGGATGAAGCCACAACAACTTGGAATGCGCCTGGTCCGTTAAAGAGACAGAAGTCGGTCACCTTTGCCGACGCACCATCCAACAACAACACTTACAGGGCACCATCAAGGCCTATCAAACAAAGCAAGTCCAAGAGCAAAGGCCCCGCAAAGAAGCCTCAGCCCCAGGTTTCCACTGACCTCAAGCCTGCACTTGAATACTTGAGGCTCTGGAAGACTGCTCGTGACAGCTGGAAGTTCAACAAAAACCACCAATCAAACCTCATCAAGCACGTTTTCGATGCCGATGGAATCCCTGCCTCTGACATTGAAACCTTCTACGACTACATCCAAGACCTGAAGGGTTTCGTGAGGATGAGACTGCTAGAGACTGCTCGCGAGGTCAGGGATCAGGATCGGTTGGATGGAGCAAAGGCGTTCCCTGAAGGGACAAAAGATCTTGAGGCTACCCAGCAACGGTATGAAGAGGTGTTCACCAAGTACTTGCAAAGTCAGCCCGTGGGATCTAAGAGAAAGGGTTTCACTGAGGTAGATTATCTCTCAGATTCAGAGGAGGAAGATGCTATCATTCAGCGACTTGTCAAACGCATGAGAGCTGAACTTGTCATTGATGAACTATCCGAAGGTGAAGAGACCGAGGCTAGCACCTCATCATCTCAGACCATCACCGCAAGCGACAACAACGCCACATCAACCACAGATGCTGAGGAGAAAGTGAAGACCACTGATGGCGTCCCTGGAAAGCGCCGACGAAAGCTGCGCGTGAACGTTGAAGATAGTGACTCCAGCAGTTCCGAGTCTGACTCAGATTCTGATTCTGATAGCGGCTCTGACACAAGCAGCAGCGGAAGTTCGTCATCGTCTGAAGATGAGGCAGAGAATGAGGTACCGGCGCGATCTTATCGACAGCCTGGTGAAGAAGACTCAAGTGACTCCTCGTCTTCAGGAGATTCTAGTTCTGATGACAGTTCCAATGAGGACGAATCGGATTCGGAGTGAGGATAACGATACCCAGCTTTCATGATGAAAAAAAAAACGAGTTTGTTGATTGGAGGGCGAGATTAGATAGACTGTAACAACTATGCTCGCATGCCAGTTTTGTGTGATATATCCTCAGGACCTGTTTCACTCTGCATGTCTATTAGCTTAATTATTTCTGGACGGAACAGCATATAGAAGCTTCAAAAGAGCAATGCAATAGATATAATTTGGTGTTTTTGGTAATAGTTGTATTCAGTCTAGGCGTAGAGCTTAGTGAACCCTTCTTTAGGTGGCTGAAGCCAGTTCCTCTCATCATAATCCTTATCTTGACCCTCGATGATATGGAAAGTGTAGATGATTCTTCCTTTCTGACTCGTGTTCTTCTCGCTCTTGTGCAGTAAGTTTCCATGAATAAGAACCAGATCACCAGCCTTGACTTCCCCGGGTACATACTCATGTTGTCCTTCAGGTGTACCCTGCCCATATCCCTCTGTAGCAGGGAATCTTGGTCCATCATTGTCTACCATCTCTGTACCAACATTACCCGCCTTTCGAACGAGTCTCTGTGTGACCTCGGCCCAACGATGCGAACCAGGCAAGAAACTCAGACACCCATTCTCAAGAGTGGCATCTTCAAGAGCGTACCAGAATCCCACGGCTGATGGCGGGTTGGTATACAAGAAGGTGCTATCTTGGTGAGGGGGGACAGCACCACCTATTTCTGGTTGTTTGCAGATGACCATGCTCTGTAGGCACCGTGGGTCTTTGAAGCCAAGGCTGCGTGCTACAGCAGGCGGACTGACCTTGCTGGTATCGTGGTCTAGCAAACGAGCAAATGGAGGAGATAATGCATGCAGATAGTGGCCAATCTTGTTCACAGCACGAGCCTTTGGTTTGACGAGTTTTCCATCGTCATCAAAAGCGTCTTCCTCAAAGAAGAAACGTACTTTGTCGCCTGACGTGAGGAAGTAATCGTCACCAACATGGTCACGCTTCTCACCAGTTGAAAAGCGCGTGAGGGGGTGATCGTCTAGAGAGAAAGATTCGAGAAGATTGTGAGTTTCATCGAGAAGAGATTTGACGGTAGAGCCGGAGAGAGCGCCAGGAAGAATGAGGTAGCCATCACGATGGAAGGTTTCTAGTTGCTCTGGTGAGAGGCCTGGTGTATCTGTGGTCATGATGGCGTTGTGATTGTTCGGGCAAGTTGATTTATGAGCAATCAATAATGATATGAACCTTGTCGTCTTGAGAAGTATTGAGAGTCTGTGGGCCGAGATTGTGTTGAAAAGTTAATGTTGATAAGTCAAGGTGGGGGAGATATATGTACCCCGCCTGCATCATCACCACATGCCTCATACGGTTGTACACGGTGGAGGCAAACAATGGCCGTCTTACATCGAGAAGGATTGTAAGCTGACTTTTGTATAAGATTTTTTAGTTAGTCTCTACAGATACCAATTAGCCATGAAAGATTTGAATTTCATTACTTCTCACCAACAGTCATCAACATGACGATAGTCTAACAGGACAATTGAATAGCCTATGTAGCCGCGGGTCAGAAAACAATCAGCACACCAAGATTATTGACACAAATAGCTTTACTTAGACCCTAAGACTTTAGGTAAGGTATTCCGATCTTTATGAAAGCCTTGCCTAATTCTTTCCTTAATGCTGAAGAGCTAACCGTTGCTATACCTGCCCCATGAAAAACTTGCTTGCATATTGAGCTTCTCGGAAACCGGAATGAAATCATATATTGCATTCTCACCCAGTTGAAGGACCCTTCTACTTCGCTTGACCATCTCCCTTGGTTGGAGTACCCTTGATGGGAGTACCTTTCGTTCAGTATCTTTTAGGGCTATCTCATAATTAATCCGAGCTTAAGATATTCTTTTGTAGTTTTTAGATTGTAGATAAGATCATCGAAACTAGGCGCTTTAGGAAATTTGAGGATACCAGGTCTTTCTTTCAATGGCTTCTACTATTCAGTTGAGGTCTTCATTCGGCCGGTACCAGTCTTCTCTTCTTCACCTAGGTACGCTCCATAGATAAACGCGCTGGAAGAGGATTTGTCTATTGACTTCGCTGCGTACCTGGAGGTAGGCAAGACCCTAGTACTCATCCTTAACTGGTTGATTCCTTCTGGCTTCCTTAGAAGGTCCAGCACCAGCGTCGCTAGTGATGTTCTCGCCGGGATGCCAATAATATTGGAGAACAGTAACATATATTAAAGGAGAAAGTCGTCGCTATCGTACTGAGAAATGGAACGTAGGAGATTTGAGATTGCGATCATATAGAGGATGATACTGAAGAAGTTCATTCGGTGTTCTCTTGGATTATCAATCTCCAAATCATCTTCAACCAGCAGACAAAATAATCTATCGATTTACGGTATCTATATCAAGTTAACTACACTAGAGCCACTTCTTATTATTCTAGATCAGTGAGTATTAAAATGTACCAGACATAAACGCCCCAGGTTCTTGATTCAAAAATACAAACGCCTTCTGATGAGACAAGCATGAGAAACCATTAATCCAAGCATTAGTCACATGTAAGTATTGCTTAAGCATCGACTGGATCCGATAAGAAGTCGTATCCCGCCTCAGGAGGAAGCATGTATGCCGAGAAAGCGATGCCAACAGCGGTCAGAAGACAGATAGCAGCTCCAGTCGTGCTAAGGTAGAACGAAACATCAAGGTTCCAACCGGGAATCGTGAACTGATCATCGTGGTCGTAAAGGTACGCCTAAAATGGATAAGTTTATCTCCAAACACTCTCACAGCTGGTTACTTACCACAATGCTTATAGCTACGAGCTCTATGGCACCAACCAATGCCAGCATTCCTGTCACAAAAGGCCACCCAGTCTCGCGCTTGTATTTGCCACCGCACATAATAACACCAAAGGTAACCAGGCCTCCTAAACACAGGAGAGTAGCAAACGATGCCAGAAATCCAACACTTCTCCACATGGAGCAAAAGTATCGTTCTCCTTGGCATAGTTCCTTTGGTGGATAAGGTCGACAATATGGATCATCTAGCGACGAACAGCTCTTGTGTAAGCCGATATGCCTCTCGACAATCTCGCCGGTTGGTGAAGTAACGGAGTATGTCACCCAGTTTGGAAGCCATATCGGAATTACTATCATAACCGTCGCTGTTGTTGCGCAGTATTAGCTTGTGCCCCTTCGGTGGATTTGTATGGCTACGTCATTGACGACGCGCCAGGTGGACTAAAGAAGACAACATACCAGTCACAAAAGCCGCCAGGGCTGTAGTGTATACTGAGACTCGGGTCATGGCGTATAGTATGGTTATCGTCAAGTTTGAATAGATGAATTATAAGTGAAGTTGTGTGATAGATAAAAGAAGAAATGTAGATGCCTTGTGGTGGCCTGCCTTGAAAACAGCCCAGTCAAGGTTCCAGGATAAGTCCTGCAGCTTATGAGTGGTTGATGCCAAGTTTCATTAATGGATTCAGTGGGGGTCACATTGTGGCTTGGTTGAGAGACGAAGCATGATAAGCGACCAATAACTGATCGCCATGCATATCATGCCACGAGTTGATAAGAGCCTTTTGGACACAACGAAACAAGTTGATCTATTGATCACGATTAAGACAATTTGCCGATCAAATATTTCGAGCTTGGATTATTGAAGACGCTGTATTGAATGACGCCTATATACATCAACCTCCCACGTTTCTATCTCGACAACTGTCGAACAAACAACCAATATGGTCCTCAGGGCCCTCAGGAAACCATAGTACAATAAAACACCCAGGTATAAAGTCTTGCAAAACGCCCCATAAAAACACCCGTGAACCTTAAAAACAGCCCAAAATGCAATTTAGTTGACCTATTTCTTGGGGGACCTCTTAGCTGATGGTCCCTGATCGCTAAAGTCGGCGTCACTGAGACACTCGGCCACGACAGGGTTATCAAAAATGTGCTTTTGCAGGTGTCCTCCAAAGAGAAGTCTCATCATCTCGATTCGGGAAGAGAGTGACCACGAATCAATAACGGCGACATAGTTGCCGAGGCGGAGCTTGTGACGATATCCGAATTCGATCACACCATCCTCATTCGGCTTGGAAGTTGGGCGCTCACCCTTCTGCGGGGCATAGCCAGCTGATGAATATCCAGGTCCAACTCCCTTTTCGAGAGAAGTTATGGCACTCATCAGGCTATCCCGAAGATCGCGACGATCCTTTTTGGATACAGACTTTGAGCTTTGTTTGGCCAGCTCTGACATGCGACCAGTGAGTTTCTCCGGGTTGACGGGAAGGTCCCAGGACTCTCCTGTCTCTTCTTCATGGTTTCGAGCTGCCTCAAAGATGAGTGCGATACAAGCAGCGGCATGAGCCTGGACGCCAACATCAACGCTATCGAGTTGTTCATAGAACCCGTCCAGAGCCATTGTAGCGGCGTATGAAAAGTCGTCAACATGGCTAGCGACAAAAGCCCAGCCTCGTAGGGCAGCTGCAACAATGAAACCATTATCATAGGAATCAATGTTGTCGCCATCAGATTCAACAATAGCATAAAGATAATCGAGCAACTCGAGAGCCTCTGTCTCGCCACCTCCACCGTAGAGCACAGTAAAGCACAATGCGTAAATGCCAAAAGCCTTGCATTCTTCGTCATCGTCGTCTGAAATAATCTGCTTCAGTGTGCCTTCTGCATGCTCGTAAACGTTAGCATCCTCGGAGGAACTCAGGGTCAAAAGGTAAGCCTGGAGATAGAGTAATCGCTCCCTGGCCTCCATGCCGCGATTGGCGCCACGGATAAAGAGCTCTGCGAGTTCGTTGGCCGACTCATCAAGCCACTCGTGAGTCGCAGGTGCAAATCGATGTCGCAAAACCTTAATGTAAAGTTCAAGTAGCTGGGTTCTGGCATCGCTGTTGTTGTGCTTGCGATCCTGGAGTTCCTCCATAAATTGCTTGGCGTCGAAAGTGTTAGTACCATCCTCATTGGTATCGACTAGAGAGCTTCCGGAAGCAATACTCATAGTATCGTCGTACTCGAAGTCATCTTCACTCTCGTCAGAGGCGGCCCTACTGGGGGCTGTGGAATGCGCAGGTGACGTCAAGAGCGAAGCGAAAGGAGAACCTCGGGGCGTCAAACTAGCAGAGGCGCGACCTGACTTGATGGCTTTCTTTGAGACAGTTTTTCCGTCGCCCTTGAGGGCCTTGACTCGAGCGTGGTTCATCATTTTATCGGATTTAGGGTTCGCGAGTCAAAAATGGTATCGAGTAGTGAATGCGAATGCGCTGAAAGCGTTGAGGGTTAGGTCGACGAGGAAAACTTGCAATTTCGAGGTCAAAGCAAGTTTGGGCGATCAAGAAAGATCAAAAGCGATTCGGCAAGTGATCCTCGTCTGGTTGAAAATTCTGTCACTTGGGTATGGTTTTGGGTCTGGGTCGACTGATATGAGTATAGTAGGCGGACGTTTGTGTTATTTTATAGGCGTATCGAGGCATAAAGTCCATGAGGAATCCGTGAGACAAGTTTAGGGTTCGGAGATAGGTGTTAGCGAAATGGTTGCACCTTGTTAGAAGCAAAAATTGAGGGAAGAGAAGAGAAGGAAGTGGACGGCGATAAATATTTGTTTAAATCCAGCCAGGACTGGGTTGTGGCGTGGCGTACCGGGAACGTGAGCTGCCCTGTGGGACAGTGGATCAGGCGCCGCTGAGAAATTCCAGGGCTTTTAGTGGCAAATCATTAAGCGTGAAGTTTAAGTACTTTTGATGCAGGTCGAAGTACAACGGTTAAGGGGTATGTGACTCAGGGGCTTAAGCATGTGAGTTACTGCAGATGCTTCGGTAGATACTGGAACCTCAGGAATTCTCATGCATTCTTGTCATTTTGTTTCATGAGGTTTATTAGATTATATCACATGTTGTAGTTTTACCTCGACTTATGACAGCATTTAGTGGACATCCCCAGAAAAAAGGAACAAGGAATACTAACGTCAGTCCCGCTTTTGTTCCACTCACCCGCTTCTCTCCACCTGAAAATGACCCTTGTCTTGGTCAGCGTCATCGATCATCACTTAACTCGCTTAGTCCCTTGCTGATAAGATGTCTTGAATCAGCGTGTTGTCTTTGAATGTCTGAGCAGTCGAACCGAGCTTTGCGTTTCTGTTATGTGAACTTGCTGTTGATTCAGCAGAAATTTACGAATGCGAAAAGGGTGTGGTGAGGAAACCTAGCCGAGGTCTAGTTTAGTTAGGCACAAAATGAAACTTGATATCAGCCGGCGCCTCGATCAAGAGTTGTACAAGTCCCAATCAGCTATCCTCGTGTCACTATTCATTAGCCGGTTGGAGTTTAAGGTAGGCAGGGAGTAAGTGCACAACGACTTTCAGCCGGATCCAAGCGTATCTGGTGTGAGAATGTACAAGGAGAGCTATTGGGCTGTAAGGAATCCCAAGTCTATACTATACAAGTGAGTGGACGAGAGTCAATAGCCCAAGCCAGGGCCATGCAAGAAACAGCGATTGTGCAACCATGGAGCCTTTAATCCGATCCTAGAAACTTGTTTGTTCTGTTACCCGAACTCCGGTCTCAGAGTGCATGCTTCCACTTAAAGTGCAATTATTCAACCCCTCACCACGTCAGAGATAAAAAGAGGCCTCTAAGTTTATGAGGTGGGTTGAAACATGCAGACGCTTTCAGTGCGGACAGTTTGCGAACCACTTCGACTTTGCGGCTTGTCACCTTATCACTCTACAGATGTGAGCCTGGCATGTAGTGGTAAACGGCACAGTATGTAATCATTTCTTGATGATAATAATAGAATGTCAGGTGGTCATCTCTAGCTCTATCAAGAGTGGTTGATACAGTGGCTAGAGTGGGCTTGCTTCAACCCAAGCCATGTTCGATTTTGTAGTGGCTCTCCTCTTCTTCTGGTTCATGAATGACCTCTTCATTATGGTCATTTCCCTATCGGCCCGATTTCTTTCGGATATTTGGTTGTATTTGAGGGCTGGGAATGTGTTTATTTGTAGATAGAGAGCTCATCGATTTGGTGAAGTTGTGTTAGATGGCGACATTCATCCTCAGGCCTAGGGTGTTTCGGCAATGCACAGTGCGACCCACTTGGTCTATCAACAACCAGGCTGTGCTCTAGACCCTGAAATTGACGATACTGCTTTAACACCTGCCATTTTTCATTTCTAAGCTCAAAAAAGCCGGAGACTTGATAGAGAAATCTGTTGTTCTCTAAGTAACTTCTCACTATTCTTTGCACACGCTAAACCCGATAATCAAGTATTGTTCGCTGGCGGGGTTTGTCTTTCACCCCGCAGGCACTTTAAGGTACCTAGCTCTGATAAGCGGCGGGGCTTATCGCTGCCTACGAGCTGTCACCTGTCTGCCTGTTAACGGCAGTGACCTTTCACTGTTGCCCCACCTTCACTCCCTCCAATGCACCTACCTACCTCTACATTCATAGCAGTTACGTTGCCTCGTGCCGCCTTCTCTTCAACTTTAATCTTTCAACTTGACTCTCTTACTCGACCACATTTAAACTCTTTCTCCTCTCGTCCATCCAAACTCTCTTTCTTCGTCTCGCAGTTCAACTCGTTCGTGGCATCGCAACTCTGCCCTGCTGACGTCTATGAGTGGGCCCAGCGTGTGTTATAACTAGGTGGTGCAGCGGCTACATCCTCCTGTCACCACAAACAAATTAATCTTCAAGGAAATCTTGTTGATAACCATCAAGCCTACAAAATGGCAGTACCAGAGTACCGAGATGAAGGTGAGTTTAAGCCCCAAAATCAAAACAACTCCATGCAGCATAAGATGCCCTGAACTAACACTCTATAGTCTCGATCACGCTCACGATCGCGGACCCTCCCCCTAACTTTACATTTCCCAGTCGTCGGATCTTCCTGAGCAAGAAGAACTCATCTATTGAAATTGGAAGAACCTCTAAAAGAAATATTGATTTCGAACCTGCCAAGTGTAACGCGTGGTTCGATTCACCTGTCATGTCTCGAAAGCATGCACAATTCACACTCGACGCCGACAAACAGGCAAGTTTCGTGGACACCAATACTGAACGTATTTTTGGGCTAACTTTTCGTCCAGAAAGTTTATGTACGAGACACAGGCTCACTGCACGGTACCTATAAAAGCGATATCCGCCTCGACAAGAACGTGGACTACGAAGTAGTCAGTGGTGACATGCTCAAGTTTGGTGCTTTCATTGAACGACCTCACGAGAAACACTACCCTTGTGCCATGATGTTCCGTTGCTCGTACGGGTCTATGGAGTATGTTATATTTCCGCCTTCCATGTATTGTTGCTGACCATTTCTCAGCCCGGAACGCCGCGGCAACACCTTCCGCGTCCCAGAGGACAGCGATGTCGAAGACATGAGCAGTGAAGAAGATCAGGTGAACAACAGTTGCGAGATGTTGCGCTCCAAGAACTTTGTTCCTGCCAAAAGCTTTACTTCCTCAAGTGCGATCGATTTAACCCTCGACGACCAGTACCCCACCTCCAACGTGAGAAATGATGAGCCCACCTCTGCCTCTTCTGTCGAACAAACTTGGCACGTTCTGAACATAGAATCCCCACAAGGAATACTTGGGCATATCCCTGTCTCGCCCTCTCAAGGTGTTCCCACCTCTTCCCACGTCGATGTTGGCGAATTCTCTGATCTAGAGGATGAAGAGGAAGAGACTGACATCTCAGCAAACTGCATGGACACAGATGACTCCTCAGACGCACAAAGCACAGACTATGAACCTTCTCCAATCGCCGACATCCATGCGGAGAAGAACCCCATCGATGATGAGGAAGATTTCTCAGAACATGATGAGTTTGAGGAGGAGCAAGGTATGTTTGTGGAGTGTGGAGATGTGAATGATTTTGACTTTTTCCCAGTTGAGGAGGGATATCCTCACCGTGAGGAAGATATGAGATCCGTGGAGGATCAAAATGAAGACATGCATCTGGCGGATGAAGCCCGTCTTGCTCGTGAGAATTCTACGATTCCGACCACCAACGATGTTTTAGGCATTGCACCAGCGGCCGATTCTCTCAGAGCTCCGATGCCGACATTCTCTCCTGCCAGACCCAGTCTCACTGACAAGTATGACTATTCGTGGACTTCAGACCTACCTCCAATGATGCCGGCCACCATGCCGGCGACTATGAGTCTGCCCCCTCTTTCGGCAATGAGTTTCGACTCCTACGCCCCTGACAAAAATCCCTCTGTGGCAGCAGCTGAGGCAATGGGTAAGAAGCACGGAAAAGAAGAATTCTTTGCTGCCCGAGAAGAGAACAAGGCTCGGGCACAAGTTCACCCTCGATCGTCCGATTCAGCTCAGCCTAAGGTGCCAGAGCCGCGTAACCCTATCCAGGTTGACGTCGAGAAACCTACAGCAGTGAAGCAGGTCGATGAGGCCCAACATCCATCCAACGACAATCCTCACAAGCCAGTTGCTTCTGATCTGGCATCTTCTGGAGAAAAGTTCCTCACCACGCCTTCCCAGCATATCGAGCCCGAAGTCACATCGACAGAGCGTGTACTGGACGAATCATCTGCTTGGGCTTATGAACAAAGCAAAAAGGCTGCTATCACTGAAATTACCGCCGAAATTACGGCAAAGGCAATGGATACTGATGGTGTAGATGTTGTGGATGTCACCGAACCTATGGAGGACCAACAGCCTGTCGCAATCAAGAAAGTGCCAGTACGACCATCGAAGAGAAAGGCCGAAGAAATTTCTCAACTCACATCCGATGAAAAGACTTTTGAAGCTCACGGGCGCACGATTCGCCTGCGATCCCGCCGAGGCAAGTTGCAGCCCGCAGCAGTGGCATCTCGACCACACAAGCGTCTTCGTCGCATGGCGGAAGCCGTTGGGTATGTGGCTCTTGGAGGAGCTGCGGTCATGTCTGTGCTTATCGCCACTGCACCTGCTCTGTAAGGAGCTAGAAAGACAGACCATCGGCTGCGGCCTTAAATTGTTCATGATTTACTATTGGAGTTCGGTACACGCAATAAGGGATTGGAAGCGCGGGTTCATTTAACGGTAGTCGATCATTGGCTTTCCACCACTTTACTTGCTCACGAACGAAACAAGGCTATGGTATTAGGGGGTATTTTAGTTGTGCCTATGTATGAATCTACATACTTCTGAAGCTATAGGAGACCGTTCTCGTGTGAAATAATCATAATGCCATCCATCTGAAATGTATTAAACTTATCCCACTTCAGGTAACCGCTTCTACACCAAACGCCAGACCAGTATGCCCAAGTAAGCTTTCCAGGATTCCACCCATCATTGACAGATTCTCATTACTGTACGCTTCCATTCATCAAACTTTCAAGCTCCAACGGACTCAATGTACTTCTACGTCGTGACGCACTCTTGCTCATTCGGCGTTCACGGCGTCTCTTTTCAGGCTTCAACTGATCATCAGCTGGTGCGCGGTCCCTCTTCACAGGATCTACATTCTCAATACCTCTTCTCTTCTCTGTTTCGGTGTTTGTGGGTTCAGCAGTTTGGTCAGGCTGAGATGAAGCAAAGGTAGGCTTCTTGACTCCACGAGTTCCACGGGCAGCTCGAAGTTTGGCCCGAACACGAGCAGCATCGGCCTCGCGCTCTGAGGCGGCAAGTTTAGCGGCAATGGTTGCCATGGTCAGAGGGCTCTGTTGAGGAGCTGGGTCAATATTTCGTGGGAGGGGAAGGCGTGATGCTGTTCGACGAGGGGAGCGGTTAGGTGAAGCTTGAGTTTCACTTTGGTCGTCGGTGCTACGATGAGAGCTTTGGTGTCGAGGGGTGGAGGGCTTCATCTCGGTGACTTGTGGTGCAGACTCTGGTGACTTGAGAAGGACTTCATCAAGAGAGGAAGAAGATGATACACGATCGCGAGGCTCTTGATCATATCGCAAGGGAATAGAATCAGCTTCCCTCGCAAGATGCCAAGTGCTCTCCTCAATGATGGTGGTGTAATCTCCTTTGCCGTGCTTGCGTGGCTGGGAACCTCGGTTTCCTGCGGACGCAGAATCCTTTAACGGACTCAATTGGGGAGGCTCTGGGAGGGGTGAAGAGTCTGTATCTGGATGGTAGAGAGGAGCGGCCGTGGATTGTTGAAGGATTTGCACATTAGGCTCCTCAATATCGTAGTCGTCGATTGGTATGTTGTCATCGTAGTCGGATTCGATATCACTCTCCTCATCGCCATCAGCCTCAGGCTCTGATTCCTGAACAAGCTGTACTCGAGGAGAACAGCGCGAAGGACATGGTGAGTCGATAATGTCCATTTCATCATCTTCAGGCTCTTCAGCAACGGCAGAAAGTCTCAGACCAGAAGCATGCCTTGTCTCCTCAACATCTCTCACCCTCACAGGGCTAAGACGTAATCCCATCTGAAGTTCTTCATCGCAAATTGGCCGTCCATTGGCAGCCATACGCTTTCGCCAACCATCAATAAGATGGACTGCTTCAGTCCAGCGACTTTCCATCTTAACCCAGCCATCCTTGAGACGGCTGATTTCCTCCTCCCGAACCATGACCTCTTCGATTGGTACAAATGAGGGATTTGTTAAGATGGTTCGCATGTGTTCTAGTACAGAGTCCAGCTCTGAAGCCATATCCTGCCATCCTTGTTGTTGAATAACAAGGTTATCCTGGTTTTCATTGTTCCACCCACTCATGTCCCGCAATTGTTGCATCGTCTTGCGCATTATGGCAAGGATGGCCTCGTTCTCTTCACTAAGATTTTGGGCCAAGTTTGCCAGGAAAGCATTTGTCTCGTTACGCAGATCATAATCATCTGCTATTGTGCTGCCTCCAGGTGCAGTTGACTTGTCGTCACCGATATCGCCCGTGACGATGATGGAAGTTACACCGGGGTTGGCTCGGGATCCTCGTGCGCGTCCAGCCTCGCCAAGCTGCTTCTTTAGGGTATCAATTTGACGGTCTCGTCTACGCACATCTGTTGCGCATGCAGCTCTTGCTTGAGCAACCAATCCCTTTGTGCGGGCAACCTCCTCTTTCAAACCGCGAATAGCGGCATCTGCGGACTTCATTTGTGTCTTGAGAGCAGCTTCTGATGCTTCTGCGATATCAAGCTTTCTCTTTGCTTCGCTGTGTTTTTCTGTGAGTCGCGCCATATCATTGGTATGTTTGAGGTTATCGGCGCGTAGTGTACGCATAGTGGTCGAGAGAGACTCGCGGTGTTCTGCATCACGCTGAGATGGTCAGTCGGGTAGCCGAGAATGATAATAGATGACATACATCTCGTCGTAGTATTAGATCATTTAGGACGCTCACGATCCGTCCCATTGTCGCTCCAGATTCATCCCTACTGAACGCTGCGCCAGCAAAATCAATGGTTTGCCCATCGCGAAGTAAACCTCTCGATAGAAGCTGATTGTTGATATACAGCGAAGCTGTACGAAGGTTATCGGTATCGATCATTGTGATAGAAAGTGTAGAGCGACTTTAGAGTTGATACTCATGTCCTCGATTGCGTGAAAAAGTAGACTTTGACTTTTTCTCATCAATTTCCTGTCGCATAGGTACTAGGTACTCTCCTGTGTAAGTGTACAAGCTTGGGTGGTCCCTTTAATTGTTTTGGTGGGGAGAGTTGGTTGCTATGTGGGGAGCAAAGTAAACAATGCGTCAACCAATGAAAAGTCCGAAAAAGTGAGGCGGGCCTGAACGAGAGACCAGCCAGGGTGATCCTTTTGACAAGACAGCGCTCGACAGGTGGCAATGCAGATGGTTTAGATTTTTCTGCCTTTGGGCAGAAAGTGAAGTTTTTGAAGTTTACTACTGAGGGTCCTTGTCTGGGTCGACAGTCCCACCACGTAAACTAGAAAGCCTTGAAGAGGTTGCTGATGGGTCGAAATTGGGAATGTTTACAAGACTGACTGACGAAAACAAAGACCGATGATGAGGGGAAGATGAGGTCGCATAACTGGTCAAAAGGTAAAGAAATGGTGTAGTCGTGCAACGACGGCTTACTGTTTACACGGCACAAGCATAGACACGCACTGTTGGACTCGGTCTGAAACATGGATTGAGCTTTGAAGCCGCACTGATTCTATATTTTTTATCTGTCCTTCCCCGGCAGGGCCCTCCCCGCTTTGATATCATCTTGATCTGAGGCAACGGAGTAAAACCTGGTAGAAACCAAAGGCCCCAATATGTAAGTACGAGCTCAACCTGGCTTCTTAGATCTCAGGGTATTGGTCTAAGCAGCGATGATGGAAGTCTGTGTTGACTCGTAATAACGCTTTGAATACGAGAAGCCGCAATGACTCGTGGATATATAAGTTGCGCGTAAAACATGGATACACTTTGAAACGGTACCCTTGTGCAGACGGACTTGGACATGCTCTGGAACAGACAGGTTGCGTCAGTGAGGGGTCAACGATAGAGCCTGATAATATATGGAGGAAAATTCTGTCTCAGACAAATTTGAGAAGATTGTAACGCGGTTGTTTTCGGCACCCAGATGGGAGACCAATGGCCTAGCTACCCCATCATGTTCGATGGCCCCGCGACGTCATCATAGACAAACAAGTAAAACCCATCATGACTTACAATTGTGTTGGTAGGCTCATGTCTCTGGTCGGAATTTGCCTCTCTTCTCCCTCATCGCATCCACCTTCTTCCTATCCTCTTGGAACCTCTTCATCAATGCCATCTGCTCCGCCTTGCGTCGCTCTCTCATCTGGAAACGGTAGAAATCCTTGGTCTCCGTCTTCTTCTTGGTATCCCTCTCGATCATTCTGCGCTTGGCTTCTTCGGCTTCGTTTCGGCTTGCAGGGGCAGCTCGTCCGCCGCGAGTCACTGTCACGAAACCATCTTCGTCAGGCTCGTTGCGTAGTCGCTTAGCTAACTCGATAGCCTCCTTCTCCTTTCGGTTGAATGCGGTAAAGAATGCGTGAACAGCCTTTTGAGTGGCTGGCTTGTCAACACGTGAGAGTTGAAGATGCGATGCGATCCATGATGAGCCGAGATCTGGGACGTCGTCGGAAAGATCACTACCCCATGTAGGGAACTTTTTGCTCTTTTGTAACTTTGCAATAGCCTTGAGGACTAGTTGCACACTCTTCTCATCTGCGAGAAGGACAATGGCAGTGCTGCTGCTACGTTGCACGCATCGTGACCAGATCTGTGGTAATTGTGCAGCTTCCTCCTCTCGTTCGCGCTCTTCCGCTTCCATATCGCCGCGTTTTCTCTTCTTCGCAAAGCCGGCGACTTTCGTAGCTTGAGCAGGGTCAATAGGGAGCTGTGTCCGTGACTCGTCTTCAAAGGTGATACTCTCGAATCGACCAGCGCCTACAAGTTGTGTAAAAACAGCGCGAAAGTGAGGTTCCGTACTATCTGCGGGAATATTCTTGAGAAAGAGACTTCGCGAGTCGTTTGCGGTAGGTATCTTGGGAGCATTTTTCCGTATGCGCACTTCATGTATAGCGATCTCTGGGTATGAGGATGTCGCCGGGATCTTTATTGGGAGGATGGAGAATTGATCTCCTGTCTCTGCAACAGGAGCCATTTTGATTGTGGTTTGGGGCATTAAGGAATGGTCGTGAGATTAGAAGAGTGAGGTCCCGATTGAAGCATCAAGAAAAAAAGTCCGGCCCCATATAGGATAAGTACTGTGCTATCGGTCCGTAATTAACACTGGCCACTTACACGAGAATGCAGGGGTCTTATTGTGGACGCTGATTTGAATGACATCTAATCTGATTTAACGATAGGCAGCGAGCGATACAGCATACATACATAATCAAGGAAAAATGCACTTCTTGATCAAAGAATCTCAGCAAGAAAAAGAGAACAACAAAAAGAATTGACTCCGGTACAGGGAATCGAACCCTGGGCTCCGCGGAACTGATCTCTCAAGTTTTGAGAGCGCGAAATGTTAGCCACTACACCATACCGGATCTAACTGTTTCATAACCCTGTTTTGCTATTAACTTTTTAATATCTATTTCAGAGCCTTAATGAAGTGAGCTGCGTCGAGGATGTAGTCCCTGAATTTCGGGGGGTGTTTGACACAATGTCAATGGCACTTCATCCCATGAAGGAATCGCTCATAAAATCTTTCTATCATCGTATACCATCACTCGCTTGTTGAAAACGTGAGACCTAGTAACAACATCTTGCCACAAGTTGCTGTGTTCTGGCTTTGAGTCGTGTGTATGGGACGATCGATCCACACGTGGCGATCAGCCACGTGATAAGATCACATTAAATCCGACGACATCGCAGCAATAATCAGCTCAAAATCAAATATACTAGGACGACATGACTGGTAGGGGTTATTTCACTGTTTGTCATTACTTCGTCCTATGGGACGGGTTATCATGCTATCTATATAATCAAGTTTCCTATACCATCACGCCATAAACCATGAAAAGAAGATCAAAAACTTCTAAAACACGCTCTAAGCCATAGAGAATTGAAGCAGAACCTTAGTGACCCGATAAGGATCAGCGTTGGAAGCAGGGCGACGGTCCTCGAAATATCCGTAACCCTTCGCGGCAGTTTCGCGAGGTACACGAATGCTTGTTCCACGGTTCGCGACACCCCATGTGAACTGGTCGATAGACCCAGTCTCGTGACGGCCAGTCAGGCGCAGGTCGTTATCCTCGCCATACTCAGCAATGCACTCGGCGTGGTGAGGCTCCAGCTTCTTCAGGGCCTCCTCGATAACCTTCATACCACCCTCCTCACGCATAGCTTTCGTAGAAAAGTTGGAATGCATCCCAGCACCATTCCAGTCACCTGGAATAGGCTTGGGGTGAAGGGAAACTCTGGCACCGAATTCCTCGGCCACACGGTGAAGGAAAAATCGAGAAACCCAGAGTTGGTCACCCATTGCAATACCCGTGCAGGGGCCGACCTGATACTCCCATTGGGCAGGCATAACCTCGGCATTAGTTCCAGAGATCTGGATACCAGCATCTATGAGGATTCGTTAGTAAGAATAAGACGATTGGGAACTGAGAAGTCAAATGACGGTGAAGATATTCGGGAGCGATCACAGCCACACTTGACAGCTGCACAGCCACACTCGATAGCTGCACAGCCACAGCTCCTTCTTTCTGTAGGTTGCAACTTACACAAGCAAGCCTTGTAGTGCGCCTCAACGATATCACGCTGGACAACCTTGCCGGTGCCAACACCGCAGTAGTATTCGCCCTGACTGTTTGGATGTTAGCAGGATTCAAACTGAATTTATCAGCATTTACTTACGGAGCGGGGAAGCCACCAGTGGGCCAGCCATAGGGTCGACCGTCATTGCCCAGCAGGGTATACTCTTGCTCGAGACCGAACCAGGGCTCATCGTCGGCATATGTGTCCATGACCTTCACGCAGTCGTGGCGGAAGTTGAACTTGTTGGGGGTGCCATCGGCGTTCCAACATTCTGCGAGAACAATGATGTTGGGAGAGCCGCGGAAGGGATCGGGGTAGACGGCACAAGGGCGGAGATAGACGTCGGAGTTCTCGCCAGGGGCTTGGTTGGTAGAAGAACCATCGAAGTTCCAAACGGGAAGATCTTCAGGCTTGTAATCCTTCTCAGGGAGGGTCTAGTGCCATGTTAGTCGTCGAGTTCGATTCTTGCCCCATTCTCTTTCCTTCCTTCCTAAGCGACAACTCAGTCGAGCCGACGGGCCGGCACGCCTTGCATCCCCACAACGTGGGTTGTGGGGATACGCACCACGTTTATGTTGGCTCGGGAGGCAGGTACAACACCTTATCTGAACCTCGTCGCACTCGTGCTTGAGGCCGGCCAGAGGCCGGCATCACCATTTCGGATCGGGAGAGGAACAAAGTGGGTCCGGAGGAAGAGCCCCGGGTTTTGGAATCGGAAGATTGGACTTACACGAGACTTAGATCGGGTACCGCCCTCAGCATCAACCCAGACGTACTCAGCCATGATCATACCCTTCTGATCAAGCTTGAGAAACTTCTGGAGAGTTTCCGTCCTTGAGGTAATAGGAGCAGCCTGGAGCGCATTGTGTTAGTTCCGTTGAACGATAAGGCGTCTTGGAAAGAACGAACCATTGTGAATGTGGTTTTGTGTTGGGAGAAAGTTAAAATGATTCCAAACTAGAAAAATAGGAAAGAAGATACGATTGTATCAAACAATTAAACGGATATGTGTAGGATGACCGAGAAACAAATCTTAAAAGCCCGGGGCGTCGAGGGTTTTATGTTTACGGATTCTTGCCGTCTACTAAGAAAGGTGACGCCAAAGATAAGGATTCCCTGTGGCCGGATGCAGGGGCGTGGTTGTTACCAGCTCTCAGAGTGGGGTTGGACATATTCCTTCGATTGGCGGTCGGCCAGGAGGGGGGTGGCGTGTGATTCGGAACACTGCACACAGGGAAGATACTTGATTTCAACATACGTATAGATCGTCTTTCTACAGCTCGTAGTCGTCACTTTGTCGCTAAAAACAATGACTTATGTACTTTACAGTATCTACTCCCGTACCAAGCCATCATATCAATTCTTGCCGTGCCGTTCAGAAAACTTCAATACAGCCGGGCATTTCATTGCATCGATCGTATCTGAAATCATTCCACCGCCGCTTGGATCTCCGTTTTGCGGTTTGGTAAGTGGTTCTCCGGCAACCGGTTCAGTACGAGCAATGCCTTCAGTGGGTGGTACTGCTGTTGTAGCGAAACTTTCAGGGCCCTGCCGCCCAATATGACATAACGAACGGGGGCGGCTTCGGCGGAGCCTTGGGGGTGTGCACGATACGTCCCTTTATGCTTTTCGACACGACGACACAGCCGCTTGACGGGGTTGGCCAGCGGCATAAGGCGGTGCTTTTTATCGACGTCCTATCTAATCAGTACCGGCCCGGCGAGGTTGCTCGGTGGTTTTTGACACAATTCGGCTCAGTGCCGGCTCAAATCTATTTAACAGTCATTTGAACAGGCGGGTATCCTCCGCTTACGGAGTTCTGACTCCATTGGGGAGTTGCGGCCCAGTAAACCGCAATTAATAGACCCAATGTCTTATCGTAACTGTGGTTCACAAACATGTCAAAAAGTAGAGTTAATTGTGCGTGTGCCATGCATCGTGCCCGGATAAGGGATAGTGGGGGTGAGATAGGTGAAAACCGTACTGTATGTTCCGCGATTCGAGAGTTCAGACCAATTATTTTTCCCTGATTCAAAACCATCGTGGGAAATATCCCTCGTTTCCTAGGTAAGTGAGCATCTTCAAACCATAGATAAGGAGACATCCCGACGCAGCTCCGTGTGCTTTCCCCAGGAAATTGAACCCCCAAACTCACCTCCCACACAAACAGAGGCTATCTGATGGTACCCGCGCTTTCGTGGGAAAGATTCTGGGGTTGGGTGGGACAAGTGCATCCCTGGTCGTCTCGTCCAAGTTCGCACATCCTGTAAAAGACAGTCAGTAAAAGGCGCACACAGGGCATGTCAGCTACAGCTCCAGGGCCAAACTGCGCCCTGAGCCCCTTCTAAGATGTGAACCATGCCCCGAAAATACTCCATGACTAGGCCCAGCTATTTTGAGAGCCGCTTAGAACCTGGGGCTTGTGACTCTCCAGAGAGCCCAACAGCCTCGGTGGTTCCGGTTTGTCCCTGATCTGTTACCAAATCGTTTCTTGGGCCCCAGGGGAGCCATACTCCTTCAGGTAAGAGGGCCTTGCTTCTTTCTCTAACTTGTCCAACCATGCGCCGCAACACAATAGGCGGAAGTGCAGTTCCTTCTACCGCCGCTTCTTTTTTGGGATTCAGTCTCAGCGCTGCCCGGCGACGAGTCGGTGTCTCTCCAAGCACGCCCAGCCAAGCTCGTCAACGCCACCCCAAAAAAAGAATTACCGTACCCAAAGTGCCAAAGCCACACACCCAAGATGTAGGTTGCAGACTCTTATCATTGAGTCGTGATTGGCTCTGGGCATGTTCTGCATAATGCCTGTTATCTCATATTGGGCTCCAAGCAAGACGGCTTTCAAGCCGTTTCAGATATCAGTGTTTCTGGTTGGCTGCCGAACTGTAAATCGCTCAGCAATTCCGATTTTCAGGCCCTCTTCCATTTCCCCAGACCGTAAATTGAAATGTACCTTTCGGGATGCTCCAGATTTTCAGGGCACTTCTCCAGGTACTGAACTGAGAGCGCGGCAGTGGTCTCCGGCTTCGGGGATACGCGGCGAGGTTGAATTGATGACTTTTGCCGCGAATTAGCGTCGGTCCGGTCATGTCACTCGATTTTACTCACCTCATCTTCCATTTCTCCTTGGATAAATGATCTAGAACTGAAGGGACGACTCCATTCTGCCGGGTGTCAGGGTTCAATTATTCCCGAGCTGAGTCCGACTGGCTGCAACGAACGGTTCTTGTCAGTGGACACGCACGAGACCAGGAGGGAAGATAGAGCCCCTGACGATGCAGGGGTGCTGCATATTCCGACAGCTTAATTGAATGCTCTCAAGTAAATGTATGGTAATGGTAAAAACAGGCCAAGGCGCAGGATATCATCAAGGGGAATAGGGCGTGATTGAGTGATACTTGTTAGAAGAAGAAATGCGTGTTGAACAAGTTTTTTCTTCGCCCAAATGGAGATCGTGTGAGCTGGGAGCAGCGCTGCGCAGATCGTTCCTCCTCAATGTACCTCGCACTCGCAGTCTCTGAGTCTCAGCAGGAGCGAATAAGATCAACCTCTCGTTTGGGCAACTACAAGAGTGAATGTCTGATTGCGGCTCATGTATTCTATTACCATAGAATAGTCTTCGAGGCATGTAAATGAGCATACAGTCGAGACTGGCATGATTAAATCTTCATGCCATAGTAAATTCATTTGATCTTAGAATAACTACTCAACCAGGCATTTCTCTTGCTTCAATGTTCCACAGTGTTTGGAGATCTACCGCCCCCGCAATTTCCATTTTGACTCGCTGAAAATTGTCAGACCAATCAGACTTGAGCTTGAGAGAATTACACATTTAAATGAGCAACAGAAACTCATCCGTTTTTGGGCTTACCCCAGGTTTCTGTCGATATCTTGCTATCTCTGGAAAAGAAAGAGTAATTAATCTCGATCACTAAAGGCCTCAAGTTTATTGGGTCGCCAGAACAAGTATGTCAATCGTTTGGCTTTTTTCGCTCCCACCCTCCTGTCCTCCGAGATCTGGGGAATTGGGTGATAGAATCACGTCTAGATAACTCATTGCACGAATGAGGTTGTTTCTAGTTGTAAGATATCGTGCCGGGTTTTGAAATCAAAATCTGCCGGTCTTGCATTGGGCTTAATGTTTACCCACCTCGGAGTCAACTCCGGGTTTAATGTCCCGAAAATATTGCGATTCACGCCGAAGCCCGGCGGGGTATAACGGACCTTCACCGGGGGTTGGCCGTGCCAAGCTGGAGTCGCTCAGCATGTATGTGTGTTGACGCAGTTCAATACCATCCAGTGGCGACGGGTAATGGTGGTTTAAATCTCGTGATGGATCAGAGAGCACCAGAATGGAAAGCGAGTTGCTTTTTACATCACTTTATTCTCATTGGCCTTGGCAAAAGAGGGCCAAAGTCAAGAATTGCCCTTGACCCTCAAAATGACGTCGCTAACTTGTGATTCTACACACCCATGACGCTCTGGATGGGCACGTCCCAGTACCAACTGGTTACCGCCATGCCGCCAACGCTCATCGTAACGGCCATGAGGAAATTGACATCATTGTTGTCTAGGAGATCCCACCCGTTCTCAATGGCCCGTGATGGTCGCTGATCTCCAAAACTTGACTTGCGGTGCTTGTCTTTGGAATCGTAGACGCCAACATGAGCATCGTCATCATCTGCAATAGCGGAACCACTTGGTTTATCTTTTGCCTGTGAAGCCGCGGCTTTGACGTTATGCGCTGCAACATCCTCAGCAGATTCAGCAACCAAGACACGATTACCACCTTCTCCTTCGACAATCTTGCCGGACCGTACGTCCCGTACTGACCGTTGAAACAGGCCACCTAAGAAACTGTCCAAGACGCTGCCAAGAGCACCCCAGACTACCATAAAACCCATGAATTTACGGCGCTCCAGCATTGTCCATGGTGCACCGCCTGCGGGCGTCTGAGATGAATCCTCATTGCATGATGGCAGGAATATCATGGATGTGGTGACAATAATCATGGACCCCAACAAACCCGCACCCAAACCCAGTAAACTGACACCGCCGTTGGTTCCGCGAGGCACCTTTCGTAGCGTTGGCGATGTGATTAGGCGGGGTTGACCTGAGGACAGGATGCCAAGCTCGGAGCTGAAGGTATCAGCCGCAACGGCCGCATAGTTGACAATTATTCCAACGACAAGGAGGTCGCCTCCCCATGAAAAGCATAGTGATCCCGTAGGATCCGGGGTATTGGGGTCGGCGAATGCGGCTTCTCGTTTTCGTAGTTGGTTCGCGTGGAGGATGGAGAGAACAGAGGCCATCAAACTGTTGGCGAGGACTAGAATAATTATCAGCCAGTTGTTTATAAACAGTTTGCTTCAAGTGCTTACCTTGAACATGTGTTCTAGGCCCTTCTCCTCCAGATGTGCCTTTAGAGCGAAGTGTATAGTTGGCCTTAATCTCTTCCTTGATCTGGGGGATTGTCAGAGGTATTCGTATAGCGGGCGCAAATACTCACGTGTGTCACGCGCGTCCCGGCAAGGAAGAAGACGCATAATAGTACGAATGGAAGATTCCATGGGTGATAGGCGTGTGCGGCAGCCGTCAGAGTCGCAGCGAAGAGCCCAGCGGGCGTTAATGAATTCCTACTCTTAGCCCGGTAAATGAGGGCACAAGTTGCAGGGAAAGCATATAGTAATCTCATGACTATTGTATTAGAGCGCTTAGAACGTTGGAGTTTCAGGGCGCAAAAAGTGACGGGAGATTGTTGTCGTTGTCAAGCTCTTGTAGTTGAATCGATTGCACCAACATCTCCCAAGTTCAAGCTCTCTGGTCAGCTGACGTCAGCGATAGTGGCGTGGAAGTAGCAACCCAACCGTGGGCGTGAGAATCTGGGGAAGAACAACTAACAACAAAGATGTCCTAGATGATGATAAAGCAAGTAGCTAGAGATTTCCAAAAAGCCGATATAGTTTTAAGCCATGTTTGATGATGTTTTGTCTATTTCATGTTTTGTCTTAATACCGCCTCATGACAACCATTTTGGCCATGGGTTTTCATATCTTCTCATTGTCAAGAATAATGAGTCTTGCAGCGTCAAAAAACACGGCATGTAGAACAGGAGGTTTCAATAAAAAGTTCAACTGATATCAGAGTCAATGAGCAGAAGATAACAAGACTCAGTTTTTATAACAGCTTTTCAAGTTGATATCTCATGCATCTACGAGGGCTACCCTAAACCTGCATGATTAAACATATCTGGTAGAGGTTTTTCATGAAGCCATCGGATATTGAACATGGGATTTAATATTGATATTTTCACGTATAAACTCGATATATGACTCATTTCATGATATTTCGGTCTCGCTTGGGTCAGCCAATATGTCGTGGAGCACGATTAGCCTAGTTGCATCTTGGTTGCTGCCTCGGATAACTTTTGAATACGGCAAGATTTATGTTACAAGGTACAATAAGAACTATCTACTCAGACTTTACCTAGGTAAATAAAGCTTAACTTTAGTGTCCCTTAGCAGATGTCAGCCTCAGAAGCCTTCGATCGTCAGAGAGATATAAAACTGTATGCTCGACGGTCTCTGGGACAGCAAACTTGAATAGATGGAACTAAGATAATGACTAACAAGCTCTACAGGAGCACCCTTAGCTGTATTTTGAGCTTTTCTTCCATCGATTAAAAGTACATGCAGAATATGCTCAGTGAATCAACGCGCAATACTGTGGTTGTACCGCCAGCGGTGAATACTCGGTATCAAAGTTCGCTAATCCAGAAAATACGATTCACTCTGATATTTCCCCTGGATGTCATAAGATTATGACCAAATCTGCGTTCGAAACCCCGCTATCCTCTCCTGTATCCACTCAGGATTTATCTATATCTGGGGACTGGAATGACATATATGGCGCTTCTTCGGCACTTGTCGGCGGCCAAACCCACTGGTTGGGTTGAATAGGTACCGAACTTGCAGTCTCAAAGTTCATAATAGGGGGTGGTTGCGAATACCATATGTTTTGCATTGGTGTTTGGTGAACGATAGGAGGAGAAGCTATGTTGTTGGTGTGTATGAGGCCGTGAGAATAGGTCTCGTTGATTGGCCACTTATTCATCTCTTCAAAGGGGGTAAAAGAATGTGTTGACACGCTGGTAGATGATGCCGATGAAGATGGCATAGACGAAGATACCCTTGATGATGCTTCGGCCCCTTGAAAGGGTGAAGGAACATCTGTCACTGGCTCGTTACTCGTGATGAAACCATTTGGAGCCCCGATATTGCTTTGGGGAGAGTGTGACATGGAACGCATAGAGCTTATGCCTGGCTCCAACAACCCTAATGCATTTGTAGCGCCATTGTTACCGAAAGCACGAGCACAGGCTTTGAGCTGCTTTCTCACACTGCGCAAGATCATGCCCTGATAGAATCGCTCATCCTTGCTGATTGTATATAAAGAGCTTGCCAAAGAACACAGGCGATTATCCCATTCGGGACGGAAGTAGCTGTGGTCGAGGCTCAGCCCTAGGTTATCTCGGAGGAGATTGAAGGCTCGGGAGCACGTGTCCAGTAGAGTACAAAGAGCTTTAGAGAGAGGTTGTTGAAATATTGAAGGCAAGTTCATGTTATGGTCAAGCCGCCTTGTAACTGGGGAAAGAGATTGGATGATTTGTTCTACTGAACAGCAAAACTGGTGAACAGTATCTGCTGGAACAATCACTTGCTCATAGAACGAGCTGTTTTTGGGAAAGAGGAACTGTATGATCATGGTATGGTGAAATGCAACAAGTAACTGCTGTGGGCTGTTGTCTTCGCGATGACCTGCTTTCGTGTCTTTTACATTCGTGCCCTCGAACGATCGCATAGCTTCTTTGCAGATGCTGACACCATGTTTCGATACAGCTTGGTCTGAGGTATGCGAAAATAGGCAGGCCACGGTGCTGACGATATGGGCAAGTGGTCGCATTTCTCGAATGTTGGTCTTCTGCTTTTGTAACGTGTTGAAGTTCTCGGATACAAGGTCAAGTTGAATGACAACTGACAAAGTCTCGGTCACGGGAAGGGAGTCGCGGGTAAAGGTTGCTGGTGTAGTATCGGGTAAGATGCCTGCTTGGATAGAAGCCCATATGCTAAGAGAAAAGGTTGTCCACCACAGATTGGAGACAATCTCCTTCTCGACATCGAGAACATCGACCCCGTTTATGCGGCTAGAGTTGGGCTGAGAGGCATCCTCGGACATGCAGACCTTGATATCTGTGACCAGCTTGCTCGCAACTTCGATATAGCAGACTGCCCGGCGAAATTCATGCAAGGAGAGGGCATTCCAAGCCAACAACGCCAAAGTCTGTGCTGTTGTGACCCCTTTATAGACCCTGGTAGATACGCCGGAGTATAGAGCATCGTTGTCTTGAGAAGGGTGATTACATGGTCGCATTTGTAGTTGAGTCTTTGCCCATTGCAAAAGTTCATGCCCACGGGTAACGGCGGTGTCTTCTCCGACAATGAAGCTGGCATCGGCGAGCATTACCGCCATGAGGATTTCGTCGCAGGTATCTTCACGGACTTCTCGAAGAAGCAAGGTCTTGGAGATGAGAAATGTTAGGGGGTGTGCGGAGAACCAGACGTCGATTAGTTGGTTCCGCTGTCGATGGCTAATGCTTGACAAGGGGCTGCAATATGCTGCAAGATTATCGAACATGTTGATAGAAGCATCGTTGGATAGCCCAGATCGGATTAATTGGCCGCTTGGTTCGCATCCCAAGTCTCCATATCTTTGCCCAACGGACCCGACGAGATCGAAAGCTATCAATGGCAGTAGTCCAGTGCATCGGACCTCTGTGATACTTGGTTGTGGTTGAGGTTTTCCTGATTCTACAAAAGTCATCTGGGAAAATTTGTCCTGAAACATGTGCTCAAGGGATGCAGCAAGGCTGTCGACACCATCGGCCAATGGTACAAGATCTTCATGTGTTTGGCCAGGAGATAGAGAAGCGTTAGAATTGGCAGAGCATGATCTCCTTCTCTTACTATCAGGTAGTTCATGTTCACTCCGTACCTGTAATAGATTGCTGCCTTTTGTGCTGTCGAAGCTCAAGTTCCGCCCCTTTGGTCGTGGAGGTTCAAAGGCGTAGATACAATCCGCACCTTGCTTACGACAAGCCTCGCAGATTGTTTCGTTAGAGCACTTGATTTTCCTCGCTCGACAAAAAGCACAAGACCGTCTTAAAGGATGTTTCGAACTCATTCTGTTCAATAAGGATAACTGTTGAAGGATTGGGTGACCATATGTCAATCAAATTGGGAGCTAAGGCCTGACAGCTGGGGAATTTGACATAAGGATCTGATCTCGGTAGAAATGCCAAACAGATGATCTTTGTACGAGGTTGAAATGGCGCCGGCTGCCTTGGTTTAGTTTCGAAATAGAGTAGCCTCAACAGGGAGCTAGACAAGCCCACAGTGTAGGGTTCAGATCAGATCAACGCTCAGGGCCCTCAAAACAAACATCTCCGGTTATTGGTAGGTAATCTTAGAAGTATCCGAAAAGCTTGTTAAGCATCCATGTCAAAGGCCTGCATCATTTAGGGCTGATAGCCTCGATAGGGTGGCAGTGGCAGTGTTTAGACCAAGTGAAGCACCACTCTACTGGTAACATGGAGGGACACACTTGACATGATCTAAGAAAGGTACATAACGTATTAGATGGATTTAGTGCGAGGCTAAGAATGACACATAGGCCGGAGGCAGTGTAGACGAGCGTCAGATGCTTATTCTTATTCTGAAGACATCGCATTGAACGAGGAAGGGCACTCACGTTACTAGGCTCAAGGCAAGGCATTTACCTATCGGCGGACCCATCGTTAACACGGCTTACTCTGCATTATATACGAAAATCATCAATACACGAATTTTGGGTCTCACTATTCTTCGTATAACTCTCGTACATCATACTAAATCCTTGGTTTCTCAACACGAAACTTTCCTCAATCAAGAAAACAGGTATCTTAAGCATGATTACTCAAACGTTAGCTCCTTTGATCATGGTTAACCCATTGCAGAGAAGTGCATCGCATTGCCTGCCTAATATGGACCACTTGAAAATACTGTAGTTGACTGTTTCGCAGCGACATCTTAATTTGGACCCTCCGAAGTTGTACGCCGTTGAAAAGCAAACACTGTATGGAGCATTGCGTCAGGGCTTGTGATCTAGCCTGTTGTTGCCAGGTCATGGACCAGAGCAGAAGACAACAGAACCGGTGGTGTGGTTTGATCCTCCGGCTGTGAGACTGATCTCACTCGGCATTTGACATACCCACAGTAAAGATGACTTCAATGGGCGGTAAGGGGTCAAACGGTACCGTTTCTTAGTTCTGTGTGGCGCTGAGCCATTGGTTCTTGCATTGCTAGTTGTGTTGGGCTGAGTCTTACATGGCTTTCTCGTGGCTATCTTGATGCGACCAATGAACAGTTTTGAATGTGTTGCGTCCATGCAACAGAACTTCAGCTGAGTGATAGGTCTGATATACATGGATACTGTAAATACGAATATCATAGCTTGAGCTCTGCGATTTCAACTCATTCATGCATAATACGCATTTCAACAATTCAGTATGTGTCTAAAAACAAATAGTCATCACAATATCACTTCATAAAAATTTATTGTAGCTCAAATAAAGTTGATACACCTCCAAATACCCCCCACACATCGCACACGGAACGTCGTCATGCCGGAGGCCCATGGTTCGATTCGTTCTAGACTCTGCGCCATAGATATCAACGGGAAATGCCGATGCTGTCAAGTCACACTTACTCTCACACTAATAAAAAGGCTTGATATTGTGGTGGTAGAGTTACTGGCCAACCACCCTGTTACCTAACATTATATGGGACCTTCTATGCAACTCTGTGGCTGACTGCAACATGCACAATGGTAAATTCCGTCGACGCCTACCACGTAGTATGCATGACGAGACGGCATTTCCAGCCAAGGCAGAATCGGTTTTCAGCTATACTATTAACTTGGACACTATCATATCCGACATTTTTAGCATACCTGTCCGGGCTTGGTTCAGTTAACTCAAAAAGCAAAGGCATGGTGGGAAGCATGCGAGGCTTCAAAAATGAACCAGATCAAAACTTGATTTTAATTTTCCTAATAGGCACATGATTGATGATATCCGCTAAACCAGTCCCGCACCATATGTTGAAATGTCACGACCCAATGCTTCGCCTTCCCATCCGTTCCCACGTTGAGTTGAGGGAGTACAGTGCACTGTATCTCGCTTCCTATACATTATACGCAAACAATTTTGTACTTTAGAAGAGGCCTTCAATCTCGCCTGTCTCAACATTGACATCAACGTTGAGATATCCAGGTGCTGTTGGCAGACCGGGGATTGTCTGGATATCAGCAGCAAGGGCATACCTGGTCATTTGTTAGTTACGTTGCGTTTAAAAGAGATGAATAAGCTTACAGGTAACCTGCACCAGCAGCCATTCTGACATCCCTGATGGGAATCGTGAAGCCAGTAGGAGCACCCTTCAGGTCGGGATCGTGAGATAGAGAGTATTGTGTTTTGGCCACGCAAATAGGCAGGTGGCCGTATCCTTGGCGAGTATAGGTGTCGACCTTCTTCTGGGCGAGCTCGCTGAACTCGACCTTGTCGGCACCGTACATCTTCTTACCGATAGCCTCAAGACGCTCCTGAACAGTACCCTCCAGCTCGTAGGTCAGCTTCAGGTCCTTGGGCTTCTGAGAAGCTGCAATGACACCGTGAGCCAAGTCAACGGCACCCTTGCCACCCTCAGCCCAGTGGTTGGAAAGGATGGCATCTTCAGCACCTGCTGAGATAGCCTCCTCACGGATAACAGCAATCTCGGCATCTGTGTCAGTTGAGAACTTGTTGATTGCGACAACGACGGGGATGCCGAAAGATTTGGCATTGGCAATCTGCTTCTTCAGGTTCACGCAGCCAGCGCGAAGGATATCGACGTTCTCCTCCTTGTAAACCGGGCTGAGAGCAGCGCCAGGGGCGATGGGAGGAGCACCACCGTGAACCTTGAGGGCTCGGACAGTAGCAACGATGACAACAACATCGGGAGTAAGGCCGGAAGTACGGCACTTGATGTTGAAGAATCTTTCACCACCCATGGTAAAGTCGAAACCAGCCTCAGTGACAACGAAGCCAGCCTTTTCGTTGTGATCTTCATCAGGCTCGGTACCGGCAAGCTTCAATGCGAGCTTGTCAGCGAGAATAGAGCTCTGACCGATGCTGATGTTGGCAAAAGGACCAGCATGGACAAAGACAGGAGTACCCTCGAGTGTCTGCATGAGGTTGGGTTTGATAGCATCCTTCATGAGGGCAGTAAGAGCACCGCCAGCACCGATATCATCAGCAGTGACGGGGTCACCACCTCGTGATGTGGCCACCACCATGGAGCCCAGGCGCTCGCGCATCTCTGCCAAGCTGTTGCTGAGAGCCAGGATAGCCATGCACTCGCTGGCAACAGTAATATCGAAGCCAGTCTCTCGGGTTTGGCCCTTCTCGGTAGGGGCAGTTCCAACAGTTACTCCTCGAATGTGGCGGTCATTGACATCTAGAACTCGCCTCCAAGTGATGGTCTCAGGGTCAATATCCAGTCTGGCAAATCGGCGGATCTCGTCTTCGGTCAAGTCATCGGGGTTGGTCTTTTCGATTCCGAGCTTCTTTAGTCTGCGGAACATTACTGGGGCGAACTTCCTCTGCCCGTTCTTGGCAGGGACTAGTCGCTTGTATAGAGGGCCATCTTTCTGAGTGTTCTCGTGGAAAATGCGAGTCTCGATAGCAGCCGCCAACAGATTGTTGGCTGCAGTGATGGCGTGAATGTCGCCAGTAAGATGCATGTTGAATTCGTCCATGGGGATGACTTGACTGTAACCTCCTCCAGCAGCACCTCCTTTGATACCAAAGGTTGGGCCCTGGCTAGGCTGTCGGACGTTGGCAAACGTCAATCGTCCAACGTGAGCTCCTAGGGCTTGAGCCAGGCCCATAGTTGTTGTAGATTTACCCTCGCCCAGGGGAGTGGGGGTGATGCCGGTGACAACGACATAGTGACCGTTCTTTCGGTGGTCCAGTCGCTGAAGAAGACCAAGATCAACCTTGGCCTTGTAAGCGCCGTAGGGCTCCAGCTCATGAGGAGCAATGCCGACCTCAGCAGCGATGCGTGTGATCTCCTTAGGAACTTGAGCTCGTGATACGGCAATATCTGAAGGAACAGGATCCTCCAGTTTCAGGGGTAGGGGGATGGTCTTGCGGAGTTTCTGAGACTCAAAGTACCACGTTGTAGCATCGACAACGTTCTGCATCAACATAGCAACAGTCATGGGTCCGACACCGCCAGGAACTGGGGTAATGGCCGAGGCAACCTCGACTGCGGCTGCGTAGTCGACATCACCGACAAGTCGTTGGCCAGACTTCTTGGTAGCATCAGGCAGGAAGTTGGTTCCAACATCGATAACAACAGCTCCAGGCTTAATCCAGCTGCCCTGAACAAACAGAGGTTGACCAATGGCGGCGACAACAACGTCTGCGTTCTTGACGTACTCTTGGATGTTTTGTGTCTTGGAGTGCACAACGGTGACAGTAGCGTCAGCGTTTCGCAAAAGGTAGCTCACAGGGCTGCCAACAATGTCACTTCGTCCAAGAACAACAGCGTTCTTTCCCTTCAGGTCAATGCCCGACTCCTTGAGGAGGATCATGACACCCTTGGGTGTGCAAGGCACGAATAGTGGCTTGCCACCTCTCTTGGCCAGCTCACCAATGTTCTTGGTGCCAAAACCATCGACATCCTTCTCATCTGCCACAAAAGATGTGACAGTGTACTCAGAGATGTGCTTGGGCAGAGGTAGCTGAACTAGGATACCATGAACAGCGGGATCATGGTTGTACTGACGAATATGGTCAAGAAGCTCGGCCTCTGTGATAGACTCAGGGTAATGCAGCAATTGGCTATCGATACCAGCCTATGGACTAATTAGTGAATAGTTTCTGCAGTGCAAAGCACTGTGACTCACCTCTCCAGCAGCCTTGAGCTTCATGCGAACATAGGTAGCTATATCGCGGGGTTAGTGGTGAGATGATCTCATGATGGCGGGGCAGGATTATGACGAACAAGAGTCTGAACGATCACCCACTGTGAAACAACTGAGTCAGCACTGGGAGTTATAGTATTGTGAGCAATACAGTTCGTACCTTGGATGATCTTGAGGCATGGCTTGAACCTAGGGTTAAGCTTCTGCTTCTCAGAAACCTCGGCGCAGAGCTTCTCTCTGATCGACTTGGCAATAGCATTGCCGTCGAGCTTTGCAGCAACCATTGTAGTCGAGGAAAAGAGTCTTTTCTGGTGTAAGAAACGATTCGAAAAAGAAAAAGACTTGGACTCGACAACAGAGGCTGTAGCAAAGTTGTTTCGTTGACTATTAACTGAGAAGCTGTCGTTATATATGAAGTGGGCTGTCGGGTTGAGAGGAGGGGCAATCCGAATAGCGGCGTTCAAGAAAGGCACGGTTGACACGGCAGAAACGCCCGAACACGTGTGAAAGAGACTTTGACTGTGTAATTTTGTGCGTAAACACGCCTGCGGGTGGGTGAGAATCTGACTATGCTGGGACCCGCCCAATTCTATTGCGGTTTCGGCTTGGTGCGTATACAGTCGGCAGTCCAGCCGTTGATGATCAAGGTTTATTCGTGTTGCATATCGTGATATCGGTATCGGTATCGATAACGCTGAGAATAGAAACCGTAAACGCCGTTGTTGTCGCTGTCTCGGGATCACTCGGGAACTATTCGATTCAAGCCACCCGGCGCAACGGAGGACCTCGCCGTACATGATCAACTGGAATATGATTATAGTCCTAGTTGTATGTAGTAGATGCGTGTAGTATTAGATGCCGAACAATCTCCTGAGGTCCGACGGGTCAATGGCGAGGGCATTTACATGTAGATCTATGCAATGCAATGCAAGCCTTTCCGTGAGGAAACCTTCTAAGTCAAAGTTAAACAGAAAAGAGAAGAGTCAAAATCACAAAAACATCAACGCAGTTGCTGGTAAGGGAGGAATAATAACACAGTATTGTACAGTAAACGGCCAGTCTTTGAAGTTGATAGACTTGTTCTTTCGAGTTTTTTGAAAAGTGTTTAACCAAGTAAAGCTCTCTTTGCAACCCATTCTTTCATCTTCGAGTTGTTGCAGTCAGTCTGTGGTGGTCGGTTGTGTGACTGACTTTGCATTAACGCAAGAGGTGATTCGAGAAGGACTGGCCTCAAAAGCAGAGGACACCAAGGTGAGTCAGTTTGAGCAAGACCAGTAAGATTGGACAAGTCGTTGTGTTGTGATGCCTTCAGTCTTGGAGCTTAGGTAGTCTTACACTGACTTGCAAGGCCAGAATTCTAGAAATTTGCCCGAGTTGTTGATGCCTCAGGATAGTTGGTTGAAGAATGAGATGAGACCAAGAGGGCTCGTAATATGAATCACCATTCCATGTTTCTTCCAAGTATTGCTCATAATATGACTATCAAGTCCTTCAGATGACTCTTTTTAGACTCATGTTAATCTATGATAACTCCAAATAATAGGCATCAAGGTGTCAAAACATGGCTAAACTCAACTTTAGCACCGTTTTCCCTACAGATCAGGCATCAGCCCTGTGCCCCTCTTCTACGCACTTCAGCGTAAGGCGGGGGGAGTGGTTGATTTCTTGCCCCACCAAAACGCACAACCACCAAAAATTCCATCGCGAAAGCCCTCGCCATATAACCAGCCGTTCCGAACCTGCCTCCGCCATCAACCCCTCTAGTGCCCCCCAGACAACAACATCATGAGGCCCATTCTTCTTGCCGGGCACGAGCGTGCGCTCACCCAAATTAGGTATGTTTGAGCCTGTATATACACCTGATGGAGTCACAGAGAAGAGGGGGGTTTTTAATCAACAGTATCAACTCAACACATAGTTAGATATCTTCATCTACAGCCTCAGCTAACTCCCATCTCCAGATTCAACAAAGATGGTGATCTCATCTTCTCCGTCGCAAAGGATCAGCAAATCTGCGCCTGGTTCTCTCACAACGGTGAGCGTCTTGGAACTTACCACGGCCACGTCGGTGCCATCTGGACTGTCGATGTCAACCCCACCTCGACCATGATCGCCTCCGGTTCTGCCGATAACACCATCCGTCTTTGGGAAGTTAAGACTGGCCGCCTCATCAAGACCTGGGAGTTCCCTACCGCCGTCAAGCGAGTCGAGTTCAACGAGGATGCCACCAAGCTGTTGGGCGTTACCGAGAAGCGAATGGGTTACCTCTCCAACATCGTCGTCATCGACATCAATCCCGACCTCAACGCTGAGCAGACCGACGAGAAGGCCCTCACTATTGTCTGCGATGAAAGCAAGGCCACCGTCGCTGGCTGGAGCGCCCTTAGCAAGTACATCATTGCCGGCCATGAGGATGGCAGCGTAAGCCGATATGACGCCAAGACCGGTGATCTTCTCGACAACGTCCCCGTTCACGAGCTCAACCAGCCCATCGTCGATCTCCAGTGGTCTCCTGACCGCACCTACTTCATCACCGCCTGCAAGGACAAGACTGCCAAGGTACGTCTGACCTGACACTAACTCGCCACACCCATAACTGACTTATCAAGCTTATCTCTGCCCGCGACCTTGAGGTCCTCAAGACCTACACAGCCGACACACCTCTCAACAGCGCTACGATCACTCCTAAGAAGGACTTCGTTATCCTCGGTGGTGGTCAGGCTGCTATGGATGTCACCCGAACCTCTGCCCGTCAGGGTAAGTTCGAGGCCCGTTTCTACCACAAGATCTTTGAGGACGAGATCGGCCGTGTGCGAGGCCACTTCGGTCCTCTCAACACCGTCGCAGCCGACCCCACGGGCAAGAGCTACGCCAGCGGAGGAGAGGACGGATACGTGCGAGTTCACCACTTCGACAAGGGCTACTTCGACTTCAACTACGAGGTCGAGAGGGAACGAATCAACCGAATGCAGTAGATGCGTTCTTTTCCTGTGTGCTTGCATAGTACGGCGTTTGGGGGACAAACAAATAAATCTTTTTGTTCAAATGGGGCAAAAAATAAAGGGAAGCTGGAGGTGATGGAAAAGAACTGGGAGTGTGTAAGGGGAGATTGAGAGGAAGACAAATGGGTTTGTAATTCTTACCATCTCTCCAGGTTTAGGCAAAGGTCGAAAATTGCACGATTGATCACGTTTCTACGACTTTGGATATCGCATCATCCATATCATCATGCAATTACGGCAATCATGGGTCGCTGGTTCACAGCATGTCGAGTTGGGGTCATTAGGCAGTAGATGCAACTAGACACGGTCTTCTACTCTTAAACAACTCTTTTACACTGTACCATCAACCCTCCTCACGCCTGTATCCCCCCAATCGATAAGGCACCGTGTGATGCATGTTCCGGCCCCCCGGTACAATTGCCATGCCAGATTAAGCAAATACGTACACAATGGCTTCTCTTATAATATAAGCCCTCGAAGCAACCAAACGCCAAAAAGTCTATCCCTGCCAGCCCATCATACGAAAGGGTCTTTGGTTTCCTCATTTCTTTTTGCCCTTCTTGCCCTTGGCAGAACCTCCGGCGGATGCGGTAGAGGCAACACTGGATGCCCTTGACGGAGTAGCCGAGCTGTTCTTACTAGACTTGACGGATTTGACATTGTCCAGTGCCTTGTTCTGTAAAGATTTGTTAGGAATAGACATTAAACAATCGCCTAGTAACTTACTTTGACGCCGTTCTTGGCCTTCTTCTTTGCCGGTGCCATTCCAAGAATACTATCTTCATCATTCTCATCATCGGGTTCGCGCTTAGCTTTGCCATTAACACCGTTTGAACCACGAGCAGGAACGTCTTCAAACTCCTTGACAATAGTAGTGATCAAAGTAGTGCAACGACGAGATAGCTCGATGGGGGTTCGGCTGAGGAAGAACCAGTCAAATCGGAATAGTGGCGACTCTCGAATATCATCTCGCATCTTTTCGTAGAGGCCTTCCGAATCAATACCATATCTGTCAAGCAAAACCAGCAAGAATCGGTCCTCTTCTTCGGTGTACACCTTCTTGTTGGTAGTAGAAACGGAGTAGTTGATCTTGAGCTGCTGTAGAGGGACACGATACTGCTGCATCTTCTTTCTCAATAGCTTTTGGTGGTGACCGATGCGGCGAGTTCGCTCTTCGCCATCTTCAATAGTCTTGATGTACTTGGGGTAGTCTGCAAGCTCAGTGTAACGCTGCCAGAAAACCTTTGCATAAGCCTTGATTTCTGGGGCTGACTTGCTATCAATCTCGTTGGAGATGCCTTCGTAGTCGGTTCGTCCGTATTTGCCAGATCCGTTGACGAATTGCTGGAAGTCTCGCTTGTTCCAGTCTCCGAACCCCTGCAGTGACAGCTTTTCCTTCTCTTCTCTCTCCTCCTCAGTCAAAGGTGTAGCATTGTCAATCTCCTGCTGATCGAGAGCTCTCTCGGCCTCTCGCTCTTCGAGGTTCTCTTCGTCACCATCAGGAAGAGGAACCTTATACCCGATTTCCTTGCGGTAATAAGCAGTCTCTCTATCTTGAAGATCACGGAGACGCGGTGGGTAAAACTGATAGTCGTGAACGGGAACCTGCTTAGGTGCTCGGGGTGCTTTAGGCTTAGCATCGGCCTTGGGGTTAGGATACATGGTTTGTCGGAAGTACTTGTCCATAGAATATGACTGTTCCTTTCGCTCTCGCTTGGCAGGGTTGATCCAAGTCATATTGATGTTCTTCTTGGTGTTGGCAAAGTTTTCGCCATTCCATTCATAGGCAGACTCTGAAGTGAATTTTTGTAGGTCGTCGATTCCCAACTTCTCGTATTTGGCGTTCAGCTCCTTTGTTCGGTTTTCACCTCTGGCAAGAATTGCATCGATATCGTCATCGCCAACTTCACCGTCTTTGGAGGCCATGTTACCGGTAGGTCCCTTGGACTGAAAGACTTTCTCAGCACCGTGCTGGATCATGGACAACAGCTCGTCCTTGTTAGCTGCTGCCTTGGCGGCTTGCTGAGCGCGGCCTTGCTGGATAACCAGTTGATCAAGTCGCAGCTTCTGAGCGGCTCTCTCCAGAACCTTTTCTTCGATAGCGTTATCCGTAACAAATCTGTACACAACAACTTGCTTGGTCTGGCCAATACGATGGGCTCTGTCCATGGCCTGAAGATCAGCCTGGGGATTCCAGTCACTGTCGTAAAGAATGACAATATCCGCAGTGGTGAGGTTAATCCCCAAACCACCGGCACGTGTCGTGAGGAGAAAGACAAACTTCTCCGAGCCAGGTTTGTTATATTCGTCGATGGCAGCAATTCTATCCTCATGAGCTGTTCCACCATCAATTCGGCAGTATTTGTACTCTCGGAAAACACAGTAATCTTCAAGGATGTCTAGCAATCGGCTCATTTGGGAGAAGATGAGAACGCGACTGCCCTGTTTCTGGAGTCTCTTGAGAAGTTTGTCGAGAACAGCCATCTTGCCCGCATTGTAAACAAGATGCTCATCAGTTGTGTAAGGGGGTCCTGGCTCAGCGCCTTCAAACAGATAAGGGTGATTGCAACACTTTCGGAGCTGCATGACAATATTGAGTAGCCGGGTCTTGGACTCCCGTTTGCCGCCTGCACCATTGACAGCATCAATATCTTTCTCCAGGATCTTCTGGTACCATTTGATCTGCATTTCTGACATGCCCAGGTAAACGTTAACCTCCTTCTTGGGCAACAGGCTCTTCTCCACGTCGCTCTTTACACGACGCAGCAAGAAAGGGCGAAGAACTCTGTGTAGTTGTTGAACAACTGTGTCCTGGTCACGGTCTTGACCAGAGAACCACTGGTCAAAAGCTTCTGAATCGCCGAAAACGTCAGGAAGCAAGAAGTTGAGGAGAGCCCAGAGTTCATGCAAATTGTTTTGCAGGGGTGTGCCGGTGATGAGAAGCCGATTTCGCGAGGAAAACAATCGAATGACCTGTGACAGTGAAGATTCTTCATTTTTGATACGATGGGCCTGCATATTTGTTAGCAATTGAACTTTCAATCATTTTTGACAACATACTTCGTCAATAATGATATACTCCCAAGCAAACTTCTTCAGGTGCGCCTTCTCGCGGAGCACCATCTCGTAACTGGTGATGCAAACATCGAACTTTTCATCAACAAGCCGCTCATTGATGAGAGTCTGTCGCTCGTCTTTGGCACCTTGAAGCACCAAGACATCCACCTCCGGTGTCCATTTGGCAAACTCTCTCTTCCAGTTGTCCAGTGTAGATTTTGGTACAATGACCAAGTGTGGCCCAGTAATATCAACGATGTGTCGTAAATAACCCAGGAAAGATATTGTTTGCAAGGTCTTTCCAAGACCCATCTCATCGGCAAGAATACCAGAAATACCATTCTCGTGGAGGGAAATGAGCCAATTGAGACCAGCAACTTGGTAGTCTCGCATAGTGCCGTGGACGAATGGGGGCGATTCTCGGAACACCGTCTCTGCGGAACCGCCGTGTTTCTCGTCTTTCAGGAGTTCTGCGTCTTCTTCGGCCTCGGTACGTCGACGTCGCTCACTCATGGCGCCCCCTTGCCTTCCGGCTCCCTTCTTACCACGTGCAGTTTCGGCATTTTGTCGATCGATTTCGGTCATGATATCGCGAATCTTGGGGTCGGGGTTCGTTTCGATGAAATGACGAAACAGGTCAGTGAGACCGAGTAGGTAACGAAATCGTCGAATGGTATCATCTTCCTGTGGATAGGGTTAGAGTGTTCCAAGCGACAGCCTCATCTTGGGTTGCGACAAACCTTGGATTCGCCCAACCGATCGTGCTTCTTGCCAAAAATGCTGCGACGAAGCTGATTAACTTCTGTTCGGCGCCTACGGCCATCTCCAGTAGGCTCTCCAGCGACGCTGCTAGCTGTGGTACTAGGGTTCTCGGTATCGGTGTAATCGGGGGTCTCGTCAACTTCCTAAAAGTTTCATCAGTACAAACTCTTACATGCGAATAAGCAATCAAATAATATGAACAAGACAACTGACCATATCTTCTCCTTGCCGATGCTCCTGCGCGTCCGACATGGACGCGTCAGTATCGGCGGCGTTGGCTCGAGAGCGAGGCGCCATTGCAAGCTGATTCTAGGATAAACCTCTTTACGCGACTGGCGTCGAGGAGACGCGTTTGGAGAGGTTGCAATGCGAAGCGAGGGTCAATGCAGGTAGTTCAAAGAATTTTTGTAGCGTTTTTGGTGGTGTTTGAAGAGAATTCGGCGTGGTAATGGCAAACACGTCGCTTTAACGTTTGGAGTAGAAAGTGTAGATGCTGTTGCGAAGGTAATGCGGGTAGAATCTAGTTAAACGGTCACCTTGAAGGGGCCAATTTGGGCTAGCGGCGTGCATAGACCCTTGTAAAAAGCAGTGGGCCCCACGATGTCTCTAGGAATAAAGGATGTTCCGGCAGATATTCAACGACGTCACAATGTTTGGTTGATTATACTCATGAGAAGGCTTTAAATTATCAACAAGATCAAATATCTCATGAATTCTATCTTATTTGATGAATTGTAGGCGAAAAAGAAGGTTCAACGAACGTTAGAACAGAACATTCAAAGTTGTCCAAGCATGATTGAAGTCACGTGGCTTCTGTCCCCCCACCCCTACCGACAGAGGGGTTAGTATAGGCTCTGTGCAGCATTCGAGTGGATGACTAGGTGAATGCTTCGTGACCCTAACCTTTATTCCTTGCCAACTGACTTGGGAATCGTAGCTCTTCAAGAGCAACATACCCAACTTGTTTGACTCTCTTGTATCACTGAATACACATTTATTCTTCTTCTTCAAGCCACCTTTGGTCCCAACCCAAATCCACTCTTTTCTCTTGCTACTCGGTGAGGCGATTTTCCCCTTTGACGTTGCAAATCATCTCTGACTCTTCATTTCCAGTATCTCCGCTATCCCTTCGTCGCTTAATCACGATGGAGCCTATGAGGGGCGTCTCTGGTAGTACGGGAAAGCAACCTGCTCAAGAAAGCCCTGAACAACTCCTTGATGTCTTCAAGGCTGCCGCCCTGTCCGTCACCAAACTCTACAAGATTTCGGCCGCGGGACAGTCAAAGGCACGAGCCGATGGGTACCAGGATTGCCTCGACGACCTTTTACAGTTCTTGGATAAAGAAGGGCTGGGTTTAGGTGATGGAGAAGGGTGGAAGATCCGAAAATGGGCTACAGAAAGACTCGACGGCCGTGAGAGCAGCTCTCTGAACACCGAGAGTGAGGACGAGGTCGAGAAAGCAGAGACAGCTTCGTCACCCGAACTGACTCGAACGAGTATTCCTCCTCATCCGTCGAGTCAAATGCGAACCGACTCGGCACCCCCCAGTATCCCTCCTATCGTCGAACAACCTACGTCGATACTCGTTCCATCTCAAGACAACTTTACTTTCCAGTCATCACACCCTTATCCGAATATCGCTACCCTAGACTTGTCCGATTCGAGACCTCATGACGATCTGTCTGCTCCTCCTACCCGGCCATCAAAAACCAGACTCGCGGGCGGCCCAAGTCGATCTTGCCCGAGGGGTCCAGGACACTTGGTACAAAGGGCTGGGACTAAGCGCAAGCTGAACTTTGAGGAAATATTCGATCTCGGTAGTCTCAGTGGAAAGGAGCCATTCGGAAACGGGGGAAAGCGTGGTCGACATGCTTAATCTTGGCTTGGGTCGTCATGTTTTCTTTTGCGCAATGAACACTAACACACATCATATTTGTCAAGGAGCACTGGGTATTAGATGGGATGGAATGAAACGAGGCATGTTTACAGACGGACGCATTGACTAGTGGAGAGCATGGGCGGCGTTTGGAGGACGTAACGATTGCATTTGGAGGGTGTCTGGTTGAAAGGTTTTTACACATTTTGTGTCCTGGCGATTGCCACTTTTTCCAATAACACGATAAATTTGACGACGACATTTCTATGCTGCTTTTGATCAACGACATAGAGTACACCTGGCGATGCCTACAGTGAAGTTGCATGTGACTCCTGCTTATACTTGGTTGCCAGTAGCATAAATAGTAGTGCGAGATATCCTGGGCTGTGAAATTCGAAATGAAAGTCGTATTTAACATTCCTCTATTTCAGTCAACTAACTCGACCCTTCATCTCAAATTTATAAGCCGCCAGTAGATTCTCTTCCAAATATCACGGCGTATCTTCGGGTCTAAATTGGAAGTTCGCAAGGTACTCTCATAAGCTTCGAGTTGACTTGCAGGGAACGTTCATGCAGCTCCATAAGGCGCTAGTATAAAGTTACCGTAGCTGCGCATCCTGGCCTTTACCTCATTAATCGTGCATTTCCATTGTCTGCGAACTTTCACTCTCACGCTTTTCTTTTCCTCTATTTAAATCCTCGTCTCAGCATCTTCTCTTCCTCCACTTAAATTTCGTAAAGAGTGTTTCACCAATAGGTATGTACTTCATTTTCGTGTGTTGTAACTTGTTCAACGCTGTACTCTGCCAGGTCACCGAATGATGTCAAGGGCGCGTTAAACTCTTTGCGCTTGCTTCTTCTTCTTCTTCTTCTTCTTCTTCTTCTTTACCAACAATCATCCAGTCTTTTCTGACCAAAATCACACAGAATTATCACACGCAAACACACTTCTAAATCCTTTCGAACTAGCCAGCATGTCGGACTCTGGCAAGCAGGAAGAAAAGCCTACGACCGAGCACGAAATCGATCATGACCGCGAGCACGATAATGAACATGAACAAGGAACCGAGGAGGTGTGTTAGGCGCGCAAAGAGGTGGATTTAAGAAGGAAACTGACGCCACACCTTTAGGAAGAAATCACTGCCATGAAGCGCCGCGTGGCAGAGATGGAAGAGGAGGCCAAGAAGCTTCGCGAAATGCAAGCGACTCTGGAGCAGCAGTCTGCGGACCTTGCTGACGACAAAGAATCTATTGATGCGCGCAGCATCTTTGTCGGCAACGTCGATTATTCAGCCTCGCCTGAAGATATCCAAAGTCACTTTCAGAGCTGCGGCTCCATCAACCGAGTCACCATTCTTCTTGACAAGTTCACAGGTCAACCTAAGGGGTATGTTATCACTTGAAGCACGTTATGAGCATCGCTAATGCGTTAATCTGTAGCTACGCCTACGTAGAGTTCACCGAGCCAAGCCTCGTCGCGCAGGCTCTTGTCCTAAACGAAAGCGTCTTCAAAGGTCGCAACATCAAGGTGACACCCAAGCGCACCAACGTCCCAGGCATGAGCCGCGGCCGCGGCCGCGGTGGATTCCGTGGTGGCCGAGGTTTCCAGGGCCGAGGCAACTTCCCTCGAGGTGGTGGTTATCGCGGTGGCTACCGTGGTCGCGGGCGAGGTTTTGCCCCCTACTAGGAGCAGGGAGGCACATTGCCCATGGGACATGGTGGACGATCTGAGCAACCTAGATCTTTCGAGATCGAGGTTGAAGAGTCTCACGGTTTCGACGGCAACTCCTACGGTCATGAATTTATCGGTCTCTGATATAGGAGGACCTCCATCAGCCATTCGTTTCTTTCGTTTAATTTAGGGTCACGGCTATAAGGAGAAGGGCGATTTATTAGCAGAAGAATGGTGAACAGTGTACAATATCAGTCAAGGGGCATGAAAACACAGACAGCCAGGAATGCCGAGGGAAGGGATAGGAGTTTTCGGTCCTAATTTATTGATATTAGCAAACTCACACTATCGGTTTTTTCTAAACACCATCTATGCTCTATCGAATTCGTTCCTGTTGCAACACGCAATCCTCGCTATGATGGCAACCGTCCTTGGCTGGCTGGCTAGTCTATGAAAGTTTAAACAATATATGCCATCGGGAGGCTTAGAATCATGGCATGTTGCCACGCGTTCACCTCGACCCTTCTTGAACTAGGTAGGTACAGTACAGTACTCGTGAGGCCGCCCGTTTTTTGCCCCCACACCAGTTCGTGCCAAGGGTTGGGTATTGGCGGGAATGGTCGCGAATGCAATGAGACAAGTCTGGTGTCAGGATGCATAACAGAAGATCTGACATTCATAACTAACGTGAGGATCGGCGAGCAAAATCCGTTCGTCTCCATGGGCTCTACCCTATACTTCGATATACAAATAATTGCCCAGGATATTGTGACCAATTCGTAGGGATTCGATCAGTAAGCTATTTTCTCAAGCTCGCATAAGTTTCTTTATAGAGCATATATCCTATGGCTACATAACTACCTACCTAACTTGAGCTTTCTCGCAAATCCAGATGTGATAGAAACCTGTCCGTTTGCGCAGTACTATCCTTGATCATCATGACATAGATCTGTACTAACAAGTGATCGTTTTTGAGTACCCCAGGTTGCTATTGCTTTCGTTATGACATGTATTGTCAACGCAATCAGCAATGTATTATTGACGTTTCTCCCGTGGCTTAGCGGTTGGTAAGCGTATGGATGTATAAAAAAAAATATTAAAAAAAAATATATTAAAAAAAAAGCAAGCCACCAGACACCATTGTGGACAGCCTCAGCTCGGTGGGAGAGCTCACAGGGGTACACTGACCTGTGGCACAAGTGTGTATGGACCAGGTTTCATCATACATCCACCCTGGTGAATGCAGATGCTAACTAGATGAGGGCCAACGTTCAAAGCCCAAGCATCAAGTTCACAACCCAATTGCAAGGCATCACAGGACCCTGCTTAAGCGCTCAATGCTGATTAGGCGCCTGTTGAAGGCTGTGCCGGTAAGCCGTACGCCGTAGCTAGTCTCGAAATGTCTTTTGATAAATATCTGCTGGTGTCATGATTCCATAACAGTAACGCCGTATCTCTCTAGACTGCCGAGGTAGTACTAGATGCGTACTGTAGTAAAGAAGGCCGTAGATTCCGTAACCTGATGTTATAAGCATTATTCGAGGATTTCTCAACGTTGGTGAGTTGAAGTGGCAACTCAAGACTGAGCTCTAGATTGTAGCTCAGCCCCAAACAGGTGACGAGAATGTGCTTTGGAATTAACAGTTACATAGCCAGGTACATCAGTTCAAAGTACACTCATACTGGTTCTGAATATCCATTTCTGAGCCGAAGCAAAAGAACCTCCCTTTGTGTTTATCAATATCAGCCAACCACTAACTTAATCTCGGGTCGTCTAGTCATCTGTAGACCTGTAGACCTCCATCGCAGCCCACTAATAGGCCCGGATACAGGATACAGGCTGGGGGGGACACAAAACATCAGATGTAAGTTCATCTCTTCAAGTGTAACTATTGAGAACTACTTAGATCTTACCTAAACTTATATAATCTTAGGTTTTTCTTTTCTTTTTTTTTCAACAAATATTAGCCCCCGTCTGATGTCTTGTGTCCCCCCGAGGACAGGATGTATCAGCGAGCACGGGGTAGGTCCCCATGTCACATGTAGACAGGATCCTTTGATCTGGGCGGTCACTGTAGGTACTGAAGCTGCCTGTTGTTGTTCAGTGAAGTGCCTAATAGAGTGCTGAGTCTGAGTTTTGGTACAACCTATTATCAAACGGATGAACTTGTATGGCCTGATCGAGATACATCGCCTGTGTTACGCATAAGGTGGCTTTGATAGCGACTTGCAAGCAAGAGACAGGTACCTTATGTTGAAAGAGCATGTTCCCCTCTCCCCACCAGCTGCACCGCTAACAAACATCCCTCCATGAAACTGGACCCAAGTTACAAGGCCCCTAAGTTCCTCAGGCCGTCAGGTCGGGTCGATTGATTATCCTTCTAGCATCATCAACGCCAACCAGCATTGATACTGAACCCACACAAAACAGATCGAGGCGATCAAGTTAACACCCTGTCGCTGTGGCATAATTCTACACCATTTCCTTTTTGCTGACTTACGAGCATTCAGCTCAGCTAGAGTATCGTCCTTCTTCGTTTCTCGTTGTATTGTATAAACATACAGCACTACCTACCTCCCTACCCTATTACTGGATCTTCCCGTTCCGGCCGCTGTCTTTCTTGCTTTGGAAGCGGGGAGTCCGCGTCTTGGCCTTAGCCTTTTAGTCTTGGGTCTTTTGGGCCGCCCGTGCACAGCCTCAACCTCCCCCCATTGCCCCAAACCAAGCGTCGTCAACTTTCTTCAGTGAACCCTTTAACATCCACTGATCACGTTCCGCAAGCGCCTTCCACGACAAGGCTTCATTGCATCTGTCTGGCTCTAACCTGATCTTCAACTTTAGGAACACCCATCATCATCGTTGTCGTCGTTGTGACTTAGTCCCTCGCTGCGCAGCGCAAGAGGTGACACCATGACCAGTCGCACCGATTCTAGGTAAGTTCATTCCCCAGCCGTTCACGCATCGCATCGCATCGCGTCCAGCTTCACGATTTACCTCATCATAACATACTTCAAAATATATACTGATACCTTTTACAGCAGACCCAACCTTCGGGTGACCAGTGAGTTACCGCCATTCATCTACCCCTCCGTTCGAATATATATATTGACATCATCAAAGTTATTGCAGCCGATGGCCTGTACAAGAGGGATGTTTTCCGTATGTATCAGCATCCAAATACCACCTCGAGCTTTTCGCTAACTTCCATCAGGCTTCCCTGACCCTTTCGCTGTTGCGACCATCAACGGCGAGCAAACCAAGACGACGACTGTCAGCAAAAGGACTCTAAACCCATACTGGAACGAGAGCTTTGACTTGTAATGTGCCCCGCCAACTCAAACAAAGAACTCAACCAACTCACATCTATCAGTCGCACCAATGAAGATGGCATTCTTGCAGTTCAAGTTTTTGACCAAAAGAAGTTTAAAAAGAAGGACCAGGGCTTCCTAGGTGTTATTAATATTCGTGTTGGAGATGTTATACCCGAGCTCAGCCCAGATGCTGACGGTCAGTTGACTCTTCCGCAACGGAATACTTGAAGAAACCTGCTGACATATACGTGCGCTCCAGATCAAATGCTCACACGAGACCTCAAGAAATCAACCGATAATCTAGTCGTCCACGGGAAACTCATTATTAACCTCTCCTGTAATCTCAGTGCACCAGCCCGCGGGAACCAGGCATCGACAGCACGACCATCCCTCGGCGCCGGCCCTTCAAACACCTCGAATCTCTCTGCCCCTCCATCAGAGAACCGACCAGGATCTTCAATGTCAGGACCAAACGGAGCCGGTGGCTCACAAGTCAACCTGGCACATCGCCCATCGAGTATCAACTCTGTTGGTGGCGCCAGCGCCCCAGGACCAAATGCCTCCGGACAAACTCGGCAAAGCAACCAACTCAGCCCATTTGAAGACGCTCAAGGACGCCTGCCCGCTGGTTGGGAGCGTCGTGAAGACAACTTGGGCCGTACATACTATGTCGATCATAACACACGAACAACAAGCTGGAACCGACCCACTGCTTCTGGTGCTCAGGAACAGCGAAACGATCGAGAGGCGGCTACCCAAGTTGAGCGACAGAGGCATCAGAACCGTACCCTTCCCGAAGAACGCACCGGTTCCAACTCTCCGACGCTGCATGCTCAGCAGCCGCAACCAGCAGCATCGCCAGCTACTAATGGCGGCGCAGTGATGCATACTGGAGCGACGAGCCCTGGAACAGGAGAGCTACCCCCCGGCTGGGAACAACGATGGACACCCGAAGGCCGACCTTATTTCGTTGATCACAACACAAGAACGACTACATGGGTCGACCCTCGCCGTCAACAATACATCCGTATGTATGGCGGCCAGAATAACGCCAACGGCCAAATTCAACAGCAGCCTGTATCACAGCTCGGACCCTTACCAAGTGGCTGGGAGATGCGCCTGACAAACACTGCTCGAGTGTACTTTGTTGATCACAATACCAAGACTACCACCTGGGACGACCCTCGACTCCCTTCGTCTCTCGACCAGAATGTTCCTCAGTACAAGCGAGATTTTAGACGAAAGCTCATCTACTTCCGCTCACAGCCAGCAATGCGAATCCTTAGCGGACAGTGCCATATCAAAGTACGACGCTCTCACATCTTTGAGGACTCTTTCGCCGAGATTACACGCCAATCCGCGACCGACCTGAAGAAGCGACTTATGATCAAGTTTGATGGCGAGGATGGTCTGGATTATGGTGGTCTCTCACGTGAATTCTTCTTCCTCCTCTCACACGAGATGTTCAACCCTTTCTACTGCCTTTTCGAATACTCCGCCCACGATAATTATACCCTCCAGATTAACCCCCATTCCGGCATCAACCCGGAGCATCTCAACTATTTCAAGTTTATCGGCCGTGTTGTTGGTTTGGCCATATTCCACCGACGATTTTTGGATGCCTTCTTTATTGGTGCCCTGTACAAGATGATGCTTGGAAAGGCGGTGGCGTTGGCGGATATGGAAGGTGTGGATGCTGATTTCCATCGATCATTGCAGTGGATGCTGGATAACGATATCTCGGGTGGTATCCTGGAGCAGACCTTCTCGACAGAGGACGAGAGGTTCGGTGTTATGACTACCGAGGATCTCATTCCCGATGGCCGCAACATCGACGTCACCAACGAGAACAAGAAGGAATATGTTGACCTCATGGTCAAGTGGCGCATTGAGAAGCGCATCGCCGAGCAGTTCCAGGCTTTCAAGGAGGGTTTCCAAGAGCTCATCCCCCAGGATCTTATCAACGTCTTTGACGAGCGTGAGCTTGAGCTTCTTATTGGAGGTATTGCCGAGATTGATGTCGACGACTGGAAGAAGCACACCGATTATCGAGGGTATACCGAATCTGACGAGGTCGTGCAAAACTTCTGGGCAACAGTGCGATCATGGGATGGAGAGCAGAAGTCGCGACTATTGCAGTTCACCACTGGTACTTCTCGAATTCCAGTCAACGGATTTAAGGATCTTCAAGGAAGTGATGGTCCGCGACGATTCACCATTGAGAAGGCGGGAGAGATCACCAATTTGCCCAAGGCACACACATGGTAAGTTGACTTGATTCGTTATAACTTGGTGATGCAAAACTGACTATCAATTAGTTTCAACCGACTTGACTTGCCGCCTTATAAGAGCCTAGAAATGCTTCAACAAAAACTCACAATTGCCGTCGAAGAGACTATGGGTTTCGGTCAAGAATAGATGACAACGAGATTATTTTCAGCAGGGACACTGAACCGGAAAGGTTCAAGCTGCACTCAACTATATCGCCGTGCAGTTTTCGCAAGACGGCGGCCTCTCGTCTGCCCTATTCCCCTCGCTCATATATACGAACTTTTGGGTATTTGCTTCCGCCCCCAAAACGGACAGACCGGGGTCGTGATAATTTGTCTTCAACATACGAAGCAGCACCTACTTCTCCTGCCAGCTCAGCGAATAGACGATGGAACAGAACTCGAGTTTCGCTGTCAGTAAAGACGCAACTAATTGAGCCTGTTTCTTGGGAAGCTAGGTGGACATTGTGGAACAATTGGGCACGCACCAGGACAGACGGGTCCTTGGATGTGATGATGCTTGACAAACGAGCAAAAAGAAACTGTAGTTAGCTATTTATTACGTGCGATGTCGACTGGCAATGAAGCGAGTGTTTGGGCTGGAAGTTTAAGAAGAAGATGAAGGATATGGTTACAGCGCTTCATTTCAACTAGTTATTACACATATATATCACTTTCACTATTTAAGTGCTCTAACATTTCTCTGGCATGTATGGGCTGTCATTGTCACTGGCTGTTAATGTAGGAAAGAAAGGGTATATGATGTCGCAACAAGCGAACATGCCGACTTTTGGGCTGATTTGAAATCTAATTATTGTAGAGCCCGCGCATTAAACCAAGCACCTCCCAATTTGTCACCTCTGTCAACCGAACCTGGCTGCATCCTGGTGAAGAAAGCAATGGAAAACCACCCATGATCAAACCAAAACAACGAAAATAAAAAGAATATATGCGGAATAACAGACCCTTTCGCAGTATTGTACATGGTCACCACCATCTGTCTTCCCATCATCTTCGCCGCATTCTTGGCGGCGTCTCAAAGCCCTCCAAACCCTTCATAGCGAGGGCAAAATCTGTTGCCGACGCTTCATCGCGAGTAAGGGTGATATCCGCGGTTTCCACCTCGTCCTCCGCCACGGTAGTTGGCTCCAGGCTTACCCGCATTCTTTGGTCCTGTGGGTGCGTTGGCGGGGGGTGCATGCTGCGGATCAGAGTTACCGCTGGCACTACCAGCGCGGTTGAAACCACCTGAGCCTTGATTGGAGTTTGGCTGAGGGACATCATCATACATGCCCTCCCATGAAGTCGGAGCGCCACCGCCTCCTCCCATACCGTAGCCTCCGTGTCCCCCATGGCTGCCATAACCTCCACGACCTCCACGACGACCTCCCTGAGTCTGTTGATATTGGTTGTAGTTGTTGTTGTCGTATCCTCGACCACCACCGCCGCTGGCAGAGGCAGTGGGGCTAGCACTGCCTGAGGCAGCATCTTGGCCGCCTTGCTGGCCTTGCTGTTGCATCATCTGTTGCTGCATCTGCTGCATCTGCTGCATCATTTGGGGGTTCATGTTTTGCATCATGTTTTGAGCATTGGCACCCCCACCTCCTCGGCCCATCATTTGCTGTTGCATCTGCTGCATTTGCATCATGTTCTGCCACATGGCTGGGTTCATTGACATTCCTCGACTCATGGCCATCTGAGACTGCATCACAGCAAAGTACTGTTGCATACGTTGAAAGTATTGAGCCATGACTTGTGGGGTCATGCCGTTGTTGCCCATCTGTTGGCCCATGGAGCCCTGACTCGACTGATCGCCATCCTTTCTGAACTTGCCCCGTCGCGAGGCCTCCTCTTCCTCCCGAAGGTTACCTCGAGGTTGGGCCTTCTTGACCTCGATAGGCTTTCCATGGATCTCGAGAGGTACGTTGATGCAGGCATCGACACCAGCCTCGTTCTCGAACGTGACAAAACCGAACCCTCTGGGCCGGCCAGTATCTTTGTCCATCATAAGGGTCGCGTCCACAACACGGCCGAACTGGGCAAAATATTCCTTGAACTCTTGGTCGGTAGTTTCTTGGCTCACGCCTCCAACAAAGATCTTGCTGGTCTTTTCTTGTTCGTCCCGAGGAATGGCACGTTTGGGGTCAATCTAAAGAGGTGTTAGTTTGGCTTTATGACCATACAATTCAAGATAATGCTTACGATCTTGCCGTCAAGGAAATGCTCTTTGACCATAACAATGTTGACTGTCTTGGCGTCTTTGAATGTAAGGAAGCCAAAGCCTCGCGATCGTCCGGTGCTGCTGTCTCTCATGACTGTACACTCGACAACTTCACCGAATTGTGAGAAGTAGTCCCGTAGCGATTCTGCCAATCAGTGTCAGTACAAGTTTGGCATGGTGCATATTTGTGTTACTTACGATCGGTGGTTTCCCAGTTGAGACCGCCGATAAACATTTTACTATGCAAATATGTCAGTACTATTGCCATTTTAGGGTTGTTTATGCATCATGAAATATCAAGGCTGCAGAACATAAATGTGCAGGGCTTGGCAGAACGTTAGGATCCAGGCTGAAGGCGAAGTGGCTTGCTTAGACAGGGTCGTAAATTCGTGAACAATCAATAACTTTGCTAGAGTTCAAGCTTCAATTCAAACAGAGCTGACAGGCGCAAGTTTTGGTGCCTGATACAGCATGAAAACCATGTGTTTGCGGTGAAAGAATTTGCTTCCTTGCAACAAACAGGCTGCGCAAGTTTGCAACACAACATGGGTGCATGCAGAGAAGGCTAGAACCCAACAGAAAGTCGATTGATTTGGACCATCCCATATTCTTCGACTTGTATGAAGATGTTGGCGGCAAATTGCTGTAAGATCCCTGTGTGTGGATGCATCAAGGCCAACATAACAAGGACCATGGTTGACAAAAGTTGGTCATGCATGGCCAAAAAAAAAAGTCGAAAGTACGGCGCAGACATTGCAACGAGAGATGCCAGATCAGCTTGGTCGAATAATTTTTCGTCTTGTGCTATCGTCTTGACTGTCCTCTCTGTCTCTGTCTCATGCTAGGTACTGGCCTCGAGCGCTATTCGCTGCGAATCTCGCTATAGCACCTAGGAGCGTTTACCACTCCTGTCGGCTCATAAGAATTCTGCGACTGAGGGCTATGGAAGACTCAAGTAGTGTCTTTCGTCTGGACTAGTGCCGGATGATTCTTCTGGGGAGTATCCACAGGGCGTATCCCAATACTGATATCGACATCCTCCTCTTCCTCTTGTGGCCTATAGACAATAGCCGAAAGACTCGTCTCAACTGGTCATATCTCTTGATCCACATGTCCACTTGATCGAGCCGATGGTAACTCCTCCGATCTGAATCTTCGCCGTTTGATGTCTCTGATAGCAAATCCTCTTCTCATTATGACCACGACCCTTTCTAGCCAAGCCAACTTCCGAGATGCATGCAAAGCTAAACCGAGGGCCACTACTACGTGGCAACGTGGCAGTTGCCATCACGATTCGGAGCCATAAACACGCGAAGCAAACCGCGATACCTTTTTAGAGGGCGGTTTCAAGGGATGGAATCACAAAGTGCGGAAATAGTTCAGACTTACCCGTCTTCTTTGGCACTCGCCTTATGAACAGTTCCATATGGAGGTGTTGAAGCATCGTCATGCATACCAACCTGGCCTGTGTGACCGGATCCGCCGTATCCTCCTCCTCCACCGAGATTAAAATCAACATCATCGTCATCTTCATCTTGATCCTGAGTCATGTGCTCATCACCTCCTGTATCCTGGGGTTGGTAGGTTCCGTTGTGGTCGTCATCGTTGTGAGTGTTAGTAGGGAGCTGAACCTCTGTTGCAGGGGGAGCTGCTGCTACAGGAGCAGGCGCCGGCTTTGGGGCATCGTTATCGTCGTAGCTGTTTAAGAGTCAGGACTTGAACCAGACACCGAGTGCGACAATGGAGGTTGCTGCAACAGAGACTCACAGGTCGGCGAAGAGATCATCCTCGAAGTTCTCGGGCTCGGTCATGGTAACGGTTGATGTTTGGCGCGTGGCTGTGAAGGAAGAAGAGAAGATGAAGAAGCTTAAAGAGGCGCACGACGAGGTTCGCGCACTCCACCGTGACGCGGACTGGTAGAAAAAAGAAGGGGAAAGTGAGAAGCGATGCGAAAGATCGAAATTGGAAAAATATGGTTGATCAAGAGTTAAAAACAAAGAAGAGGAGACGAAGCGACTGAGCCATGAAGGTAAAGGTAGGTCCTTGACTTGCGGAGCTAAAGCCTAACTAGCTATGATGACTAATATGCATCTGAGCCAATCAGAGAGCAGCGCAACTCAATAGGTACAACACGAAGCCTCCGAGCACAAAGAACTCATAGATAAAACTTGTCAACTGGATTTTTACAGTCAAATACGAGCTGATTATTTCCATTGTTGCCCTATCTACTCATTTGTGGCGTTTTGAAGGCTAAGATAGCGCCTGCTTTTCTTGAATCTCTTTGTTATGTCTTGCACTTTATGATCTACCTATACTGATCACTCGTGATATGTAGGCGTTGTCCCTACGACGTCTACGTATTGGGCAAAGCAATTCCCTCCCGCAAAGAACGTGTTCTGTCAGTAATTGTTGATGACCTGGCTCCAACAACCACAAGCGCTCACTGTAACTACCTACTAGGTATGTATGCCCATACATATCACAGCCTACGTACAAGTGAGCTGAGGCCACAGGGTCTTCGGGGGGACATAAGACATCAGACACTGGAGATAATGTAGGGCTTATAGAGCTAATATCTGTTAAAGAATAACCTAAATTATATATAAGTTTAGGTAAGATTTAGGTAAGATTCTTAATGATCGCACTTAAGAGATAGACTTGTGTCTGATGTTTTGTGTCATGAATAGATGATTCTCAAATAGCGGACATCCCCGCTATGAACCCGCCCAAACCCGCTGTTTACAAGCCGTGGTAGCGCTGTTTGCGGGGTGATCTCGTGGTCGAGCCAGGGGAGCCTAATTAAGCCCGTTTCCATTATGCTTGATCGATCCATAGGTAGGTCTGTCTACAACCCAACCTACTGACTTTCCTACACTCCAACATCATCGCGTCGCGTTGCATCGCAGCATGTAAAATACGCTCCAAGGCTCTTCTATACGGCCTCCTTTCCCTTTAGCGAACCATGTGGTCGTCCTCTGGAAGCGGCAAGAAGCCCGCGCAATCTGTAAGTCTGACTACCAGCGTCGAAGCTCTCTATGCTCACGAGACTCGACGTAATGGCTGCCCGCCTCTGCTAACAGCCCCACCGCCGCAGGAGATGGTCCAAGTTGGTATGTTCAGCTCCGAGCTTGCGAAATATCGAATAGTTGCTAATATAAGCTCAATTGCTACGGAATAGATAGATCAGAGTATGTATTAGCTGATATTCTTCCACGTCCTTTATGTTGAAGCTTGTATAACTAGATCCGCATCGCCTTTCTGGAGACCGCCACCACGAGACAATTCGACGCCGAAGAGAAATATTACGTCGCCTACGGGTCATGGATCTGGTCTTGTTGTTGGCGCCTCATATTCCCATGCTGATATGCTCAAATTCGACTCCTTGTTAGTTGAGCTGTCCTTGCTCAAGAACGAGCCTATTCGCTGACGTCGATGATCAGAAACCTCTCCAACTCCTCTCGACCTCGAACACCCCCTTCTTCTTCAGCTAAAATCCGGATCCAAGAAGCTTCACCCCCACCGAAGACGACGACGCCTGGGAAGAACGGCTCTCCTCCTTACAAGAGCTACATCAACTTTCTTTCTAATACCAATGACGACTGGAAGGCGGACGAGGACGATATGATGGGTTACGAGGATGACGACGGGGACGACTTTGGCCTGCCAAGTCTGTCAAGTATGAAGAGAAGGACGCGGCGCATTGCTACACAGAACAGGGCTGAATCGAGTACATTATCACCGACGATAGACGGACCACCCAGTGCCCTCCAAGCAAGGCGATATTCAAACAGCGCGGATATCGCCGTTGAGAGACCTGCACCTACATATCCCATGCCTAAAAAGAGCGAGGGCAAGATTCTCCGACCCCAATATAAGGAAATTCTAAAAGGTTTGCTTTTCGCAGATGAAGTCGCTTTCGCAGACATACTAACAGGAACACTTAGACCCCGCCAACGCTTTGCACCTCATCAATTATCCCACAGTTCCCCCTAATGCCACTCCCAAAGAAGCCGATGCTATAAACTCCCGAATTACTCGTATTAATAAGTTTAAGAAACTGCTACAAGCTTCTACCATTTCGTTGCCCGACCTCAGATCACTCGCTTGGTCTGGAGTGCCGCAGGAAGTCCGCGCCATCACCTGGCAGCTCCTCCTCAGTTATCTTCCCGCGAATAGCGAGCGCCGAGTTGCCACCTTGGAGAGGAAGCGTAAAGAATACTTGGATGGCGTACGCCAGGCATTTGAGAGAGGAGGAAACACCGCAACCACTTCAGCCAACACTGCACCTGCTGGCCGAACAAGGGGCCTGGACGAGGCCATCTGGCATCAAATCAGCATTGACGTACCCCGGACGAACCCGCATATTGAACTATACAGCTACGAGGCCACGCAACGATCACTCGAGCGCATCCTGTATGTGTGGGCTGTACGCCACCCAGCCAGCGGTTATGTGCAGGGCATCAATGACCTCGTAACGCCATTTTGGCAAGTCTTCTTGGGTATTTATATAGGAGACCCTGATATTGAGTCCGGAATGGACCCAGGACAACTTCCCAAATCTGTCCTAGATGCCGTTGAGGCCGATTCCTTCTGGTGTCTCACAAAACTCCTTGATGGGATTCAAGACCACTATATTGTGGCGCAACCAGGTATTCAGCGCCAGGTTGCTGCTTTACGAGACTTGACAGCACGCATAGACGCCAACCTGTCCAAGCATCTGGAACACGAAGGCATTGAATTCATTCAGTTTAGTTTCCGATGGATGAACTGCCTCTTGATGCGAGAAATCAGCGTCAAAAACACAATTCGCATGTGGGATACTTATCTGGTATGTTGATCCTTTTCAACGAGGAATTCAAAAACTGACTAAACTCCAGGCTGAGGAACAAGGCTTCTCTGAGTTTCATCTATATGTGTGCGCGGCTTTCCTCGTAAAATGGTCCGATAAGCTCCTCAGTATGGATTTTCAGGAAATCATGATGTTTCTTCAATGCCTTCCCACTAAGGAATGGACAGAGAAAGACATTGAGCTGCTGCTGAGTGAGGCTTTCATCTGGCAGTCTCTCTTTAAGGGTTCTGCTGCTCATCTCAAAGGCCAACCTGCCCGCGAACCCGTCACAAATCTACAGCTGTGAAGAGGAAGACCACACCCTAGATGCAGGGCTCATTGTCCATATTATAATGATTTCGGCGTTGGTTCATCATGGGCGGCGTGGCATGGCGAAGTACCTTTCTGGCATGCGGTTGTAAGAAGCCCTGAGTATATAATATTTTGGCATCGTATTGGGGATGAAAATTATGACCACCATGTTCCTCTTGTCTCTTGATTCACAGAGTATATGTTGTATGCATCACGTCAGCTACTTGAGAAAGAATATGTATTCGTGACTGTTTGGTATCATATTTATTATTTAGGGTGGATTAGTTCAACTTTCTACAGTTCAGAATTAATAATGAGAGGATCCCTTATTCCATCTCTTCCAAATCTTTCATTCATCCAACGTCATTGGTGTTATAGTATGCCTCAGTTACATGACTTTACCTCCCAAGGTATAGAATGCATCCTAGACAGTCGAGCGCTTGAAACGCATTGTATGCTGCGCACATTATTTCACAAATATCCAGTCCAGTACAAGCAATAATCCAACTCCGGAACGCCAGGCCGTGAATATTGATATATACGTGAGCACCTCGATGCCTCCTGCGTGATAACAGATTGCTCCAGAGGGGCCGTGAGCATATGTTGTCGATCCCGAACCAGGATCATCGTATAGAATCCTTTCTAGGTTCTATTAAGTCCCTGATGAACCCTAGCTTCTCTCGGTCTTCAGCACAGACTCGAGCCCACTCGAGCAGTAGACGCCAGGTATACAGGCGCATATCTTCACGACGCAAAACTTGACTGGCCCAGTCTCTGCCCCTCTCAGCAATAAACCTTGCTGCAGTGTCTCCACCAACTTCTTCATCAGTGAAGAATTCAAGAATGGGGTAAAGATCCTGGAAAGTATTGTCGAAGGGGACAAAGTGAACCCACGGAGTGAGACGGTCGTCATGCCATTCCGCGTAGATGGTGGCCTTGAGCGGCATGCTCGAGGAGCGTAAGAAACCTCGGAAGCGGGCACTGAAAGAGTTGCCATCAGTATCAGGGAGGAACTTGTAGCGATATTGTTCCTTCATGGGCATGTGCTTGAGTTCCCGATAATAAGGAGTAAATGAATCGCATCCAACTTTGTCACATAGAAGACGCTTGAAACCGCAGTCAGAGATTTGCATCAGCCATTGACCAATAGTATTGGAAGCACGATGAGTGCTGTTGTAATGGTTGGGACTTGGCAGCTGAAAAGTCTTGGGCTTGACGCCTTGATGCTCAACGCTGTCAACATATGAACCATTGAGCATCTGGATAAGCCGATGACGGTGAAAGCGATGCCACACATCAGCTCTCGGCTCGCCGCCAGAAGCGTCGCCTCTCCAAACAATACCGGTTTTCTTGGCGTGCCATGCGGGGCCCATCTTCTCTCCCCCAGAATAGAATTCGTTCTCAGTAAGGTACATGGCGCCAGGAATTAGAATCTCGTTGTTCATCGGGAGTTTAGATCCGCCAAATAGGGGGATCAATTCGGTGGAAGTGGACAGACTGAGGGGTGCGACAAAACTTCCATGCATCTGGCGAAGATGCGGTTGCAAGCAAGGGTCCTGAGAGGCGGTCCAATTTTTGATATAACCTTTATAAGCGTACTCGGGGTCCCAATTCGAGGGATATTCGACGGGAGCTTTCAAGTCTGAGACTTGTTGAACATTGCGTGACGGAGCGTTGGGGTCACACGTCACACGTGCGAGTTCCCAATAATTAGCTGAGCTATTGTACCAGTATGGGTCGTAAGGCTGAGGCTTTTCGTCATCAAGCTTGGATAAGGATTTGAAACTGGTGACGACCTCTTTCATTGGAGGTATCCGCCGATTGTCGCGTTCATGATCGACAAGTTTGGACAATTCATCGAACGGGACAAGAAGTCGGGGCTCATCCATATAATTGATTGGCATGTCAACGTCGGGCAGATCCTTCGCAAACTCTCTGACAAGGTCGGTCCATAATTGCAGCCATGGCACACGATCGGTTGTGTCACCAACACCAGTAGCCTCGCCATTGCGAACTTTCACGACCCAATGCCAAGCAGACGCACGTCTGGCAAGTGTGTGAGCATCAAGCGCCCAATACGGGGCTAAATCTTTGTATATGCGATCGAAGTAGTCCTCCACGACAATGCTATTAGAAGCAAGAGCAGCCTTCATCCACTTGTCGAAGCCCGGTGGCGGGTGACGTCCTCGGCGGGCGCGATAACGCTCGGCAGCGTCGTAAAGGTCGTGACTTCGTTTTGAAAGAAGACTCTCATGACGAGCGCGGGCGTCTGCCATGAGCTTCTTAATTGGATGTTTTGGACCCATGGTAACTGGGCCCTTAGGTTCTGTGACATCCCAGCCCTGACTGCTGGTCCATAGTATATAATTGGTAATGGCGAAACATATTAGGAAGAGCGTGCTGAGATAGCGGAAGACTAATCGAGACGGCCAGTTCGATAGCCATTGTTTAAATCGAGGCCACATCATGGCGACGGATATGATGTAAGATGATAGAGGCGGCGGAGGAGTCGGAGAATTTATGCGCACCACGGGGGAGCGAGAAACCGGAGCATCGATGGACGATCGCAAGCTCAGAGAGCGTAGCAAAATGGCATTTTTAAGCGGGATATTATCTGGATTTGCGACGGTGGAGGATACGTTGAGGTCGTTTTCGGTAGGAAATCGGCGGCTCGCAGTGGATATGCGTAGGGAGAAGAATAGAGAAATCGCAAGAGATTAAACAGAACAAACAAAAGGAAGAAAAAAGGTGAAGGAGGGTAGGAATATCCAAGTTAGGTGAAAAGTGCCCGGTGAGTTGAAGTTGTGGTGTTGAGAACGGTCAGGTGGAACGGGAAGGAGTTCCAGAACGAGCAACTGCCCTGTCGATGTGGAAACTGGAAATCGCCGGGAGGTCGCAAGCAAACCACCGAATGCCCTGAGTGGAGGCTTTAGAGCGTGGAGAAGTTACTTGGAGATTTGCGGAGCCACTTGGACATTAACTTGAGCAAGGGGCCATTAAGCAAGGTGGTATTGTAACGAGCATTTGTCGTTGTAGAGGTTGTCAGTTGGAAAGGACCGGGGTTTGAGGAGCCAAAGTGAAAACCAGGAGCATGACAAGCAAGGTTTTCCTTTATAGTTGGTCTTGTGCTCTCTGAAGCACAACTTAAGTTAAGATGGATCCATCAAAGAGTATCAAAGCTTGCCACGAAAAAGACTGAGACTACCTTGAAGCTAACGCTCAACTACCTAGTCGGAATCCTTTGCGTGTTAGTCCAGTCACTGAGGTTCGTATACATATGTACTCCAGTTCCATACGTAGGTACTGGGATAAAGCCTCGCTTCAGGGGAGTCACCATGCGCTGAGGAGAATCTGAGTTTAGAGGCTCTTCTGGAGACGTGGTCAGGAAACATAATTAAGTTGTTTCATACGATCGTCCGCGATGCGGAAAGCATAAGTGGCCTATCTGGTTCAACATTTTGAAAACTCCAAAAATTTCGTATCTAATCCGTTTCTTCACAAGGCTAGCCACCTTATTATTAGTCCACCTTATGCATGTGTTCAACGTCGCCCACTTTCCGTAGGAGGAATGAACTGACCTAACATCCATGACTGTCTGCAGCCAGAAAGGGGGAATCATAGTCTCAGAACGGAAACTACTACTCGCCCGCGTTTAGTCATTAGCGGGGTGGCTTGGCGTCTTTGTTAGTGATCTCTATCATCCACCGACTTACCTAGACTGGAATGCTATTTATGTATATCTTTAGTGACTGTCAATTGATTTGTCCCTTGCTGGGCTGTTACCTGTTGTCAACTCTCGAGGGTTACCGTTACCGTTTTGAGACTATTTCCTTGATTGCCATTATCTTTACCATTCCGACCAAGTGGTGTGTACAGTGGGTGCCCTTATGCATAACAAATTGGCTGCGTTTAGCCTGGCTTTGGCGTACCGTGGCTGTTTTAGCCATTGGTGACATAACAGCAGATGTCAGGAACGTATTGACGTAGGATGGTAGCCAATAAGTTTCTTTTCACATTTCGCTCGGTCTTGGTACGTACATATTCAGGGTTTAACATTAAGCATTTCTTGACCTGGAAAATGGCCCAGAGATGCTTGTCGCTTAGCCGACATCAATCCAGGGGTGAACCCTTCACCAATATAAACCACCTATGGACCTACGGTCATTGCGGTGCGTTGTGATATCCGAGGCTACAAACATGGATCATATCATCATAAGATAAACCCAGCCAACAAATCCACTTGGTTTCTTCAAACAAAAAAAACTCAATTGGCTCTCCGTCTAATCTCTTAGGTCTGAAATGAATCACTGCAACCCTCCAATATGTTTTGCTGTGATTGAAGATGTAGCTCCTCGAAAACAATAACCCCTGTCACTGATTCGGGTCAATTCATTTGCGTAGCCCGTCGGACATGCTTCTCAGACCACCACTGGTGCCAACCATGCACTCTCTCAGCAACCTTGAATTGAGCTACTTGATGGACTAACTACCCCTTTCTCGTGCATTTAGGGGAGAGAAACTCTGGGGAAGATCTCCAACATAGCTTCGTTAGTAGTCGACATACATAGTATCTCTTTCGCGCTTTTAGGAAACACTTTTTCAAATAACAAATTTGTGAAAATATTCAAGGACTACTCGGTTTTTCTCCAAGTTCACATATACATCTTATGTGTTTTTAGGTCAATTCAGAAACTCGGAGGACATTCGAGATATGTGCTGTCAAGGCATTGAAGAATAGCTGGTAACAGGTTATTTATCTGGATAAGGTTGGTTTATTGTGTAGAAATTAATAGAACATTCTATATTAAGTTACTGTATATAATAACTTATTGGGAGGAAGAGAATTGTGCTTTTTGAATATGTAACCTTGGTCTATCTCTATGAGATATGCATAAGGTTTTGTCAATCAATAGGTGCTGTCTTCAGAAACCAATATCGACTCAGGGCTCCTAGGAATTCAGTTGATGTACCTTACGGTATTGGACAGTTTTAGCTCGGATATATGCAGGGTAAATTTAGTAAAAGGTTAAATCCTTTTCGTTCGATCTCAACTCCAATAGTCAGGTGGACATGAGGATGGATGCCGTCCATCTGACCACCGCGTCTAGAGCGTGAAATTGAGAAATATATTTACAAACAGTCTATCCATAAGCATCCGAACCGAAGTCTAGACCAACGACAATCAGCAAACATCTTTTTAGTACACTTCTAATGAGAAATGCTCTGGTCTTAACATCCAAAAGGCAGCAATACAAACCAAGTTCAAAAATCTAGCCAACTATGCCCTGCATTAACCAAACAGGGGCATCTCATGATTATGTTTCACAATTCGACTGACATGCTCTTTTTAATGAGATTTTCCGAATACTTACACAAATCTCAATTGATAGAGCATAACTACTGCCTAGTAACCCTTAGGCTCATTGACGATCTATAAGAAGAATATGACTAAATATTCGAAACGAAAATGAAACGTATACATCAAAGTTCCAAATTACAAAAAGAAAAATGCAATGAATCATCACAAGATTAATGCATAGTAGCTCTTTGTCGTCAACGAGAGAGCCGTTACCCAGATCTTAGAACACGATTCTCCTTCAACAAAGGAATCTGATCTACACATAAACGAGTGTTTGCCACTAAATCTGAGGAATTCATATTAATCCATCTCAATTGGAGAAAAACTACTCGCTACTGTACTGGCTGGCTCGCCTTCGAGGCAATATGAACGTCATGGATTTCAAGGGCAGAGACTTTTTGGACCCCGTGACGGGCTAAGGCGAGCTATTTCGTGGTGAAAAGAAGGCATTGTAATGGATTTCGAAGCCCGGAGATTTCTATCAGTTCACTTTTGTAGGCCGAGGTTATCACCAAAAGTGCATCTCCACCACGCCGGTTAATTCACGGATCTAGAACAATCATCCCCGGCCAATCAGAAGTGTCTTATTCCTAGTCGGCAAGCAAAGAGGCGAATCATCCAAAACGTCAACCAAGAAAGCTTCGTTCCGCCAACGCCGTCAACCACGTCCGCGCCAATCTCCCCTCTTCCACCCCTCTGATATCGTGCGATCGAGGGAATCTCGTCTGCCGAATCTTTTCCTCGCTCAGGATGCTTTCTTCTACGCGATCTGCGGCTTCAATGGCCCTCCGAGGTGCGTCCCGGCCAGGCGGGTTATATGGCTCGGACATCGAACTCGGCCTTCACGACCCCAATACGCCTCGCTAACGTCATTCGTTTTTATAGTCAAGCCTACGATTGCCATTGTGCCCTTCCGAACCACCGCCGCTGCTTTCACAACCAACTCTCGCCGTGATGCGAGCGCCCTCCAGACTCACTCAGCCACTGGCGTAGGAAAGGTTCGCAGAGAGGTTCCTTTGCCTAGCGAGGTTGCTCCCAAGGGTGCTCTGCAGTATGCGCTGTATGTTACTCAGTATTCTCATTCTCGAACGCATAGATCGCCTCTCGAGGATGCCGGTGGCCCACATACACTAATCCATATGCTTCAGTACCACGCTTGATGCTGTCACCAACTGGGCTCGTCAGTCTTCTCTTTGGCCCATGACCTTCGGTCTGGCCTGCTGCGCCGTCGAAATGATGCATCTTTCTACCCCCCGATACGATCAGGATCGCCTCGGTATTATTTTCCGTGCTTCGCCCCGACAGTCCGATGTTATGATTGTAGCCGGAACTCTTACAAACAAGATGGCTCCTGCTCTTCGACAGGTTTATGATCAGATGCCCGAACCCCGTTGGGTTATTTCTATGGGTTCGTGTGCCAATGGTGGTGGATACTACCACTACAGCTACTCCGTGGTCCGAGGTATGTTCCCCCGATCACCCCCTGACTTCAAACAGTCAAACTAACCCCCAAACTGGCTGCGATCGTGTAGTTCCCGTTGACGTCTACGTACCTGGCTGTCCTCCTACAAGCGAGGCGCTGATGTATGGAATCTTCCAGCTACAGCGCAAGATGCGGAACACACGTATCACACGACACTGGTACAGAAAGTAAGGGGTTGAAGCAGCAAAGGAAATGCGAGAGCGGCGATCCAGCTACATATGTCAAGGAGATACTTCTGCTGGTTCTAATCAAAGGAAATGTGATGGGATGGCTGTCGTTGAAGAGGATGGCGCCCATGGATGCGTGTATTGTTAAGACAGCTCCATCTCATATGTCAAGTTTTGTAGACGTTAGTTCCATCTTAAAAAAAATCAAGGAACAAAAACATTATCATTGATTCCTATGCTCTATTCCTCTTGGGAAGTCTGACGGTAGTTGGGAAGTTCGATGGTGGCATATCCTATTTGACATCTGGGGGACAAACAAGCAACCCCACTGTCACTTGTTGAACTTGGCCCAAGAAGTTGAAAATAATGATTAAATTGACTGAAACATATTCAATTTACGTGCCCAAGAGATTTCTAAAATCACCACTCACGTCGTGAAGCGCTCAGGTTCTCAATCACGGTGCATGGCATTCAGGGGCAAGCACCACTATGCCAACTTAACAGAGGAAACGCAAAGACATACCATTTGTCACTGCTCGACGCTTGTAAAGTGGAAATTAATTTGAAAGAAAGAGTCTATTTATTGCCACTACCAAGAGTTGATGGTTCGGCAGATCTGAGTGACGAAGATACCACTCGGCAGTCCGCGAAAGTGCCGCCAGAATTGGTCTTCTCTATGCCCTGTGAGATGATAAGATATCCCAAACTTATGGTCAAATATCCTAAAGCTTAGGATATCTTATGGAATGGTATCCTAATAGTTAGGTAAGTCTTTATATTGTTCGAGATCCTTTGACCCTAATATTCAGGTTTGAACAACATCGCTAATTTAGCCTTCCCTGTGTGCTAAGTTATAATTCCTCAAGTTGATATATTCTTCTGGATATGCCACTTGGCCTTGTGTGTGAGTTCTGTCCTTTCGCCATGAGCCTTGCCCCAATACAACTTAGCAATGGTCTTTCCCTGTGCAAGATTTACGGCCGTCCATGAGCCTTGGTGCTCCCAATGTCAAGTCAGCTCAGCACCCCATTAGATATTGGCATGGACCTTCTACTTACCTAGGTATCATCTGGTGACACTGACAACGACCGTCAGCAGCTGTCAGTCACGGCATAGAAAACGATAGTAGGGCCACCTAGCCCTGCCCTCTAAGTTATGGTTTGTTTTCACTAAACATCACGAATATTGAGTCTTCCCTTGTCAACTTATTCCTCTTCTTGCCAGTCTTTTTGCTTCCGTCTTGTTGTGTTTCTGTTGCTGCGATCAATCCTGTCAAAATCTTGCCCATCGTTTACTCATTTATTCTTATCTTTTCTCTCTTTGTTTCGCGTCGGACTCTGCACTTCTCGGATATGGTTTCTTCCCTCTTGAGCACCCCTAAGCCAGCCAGACCATTGCTCTAGTAATTCAGCCACTCATTCCTGAGTAAAGGACAGGGCCTAAGTTGCTAGTCCCCTGTGGCTCGCGTATCGTCCGCGACCGTACTTTGTGCTGGCATCTCCACTGAGAAGCACCCCGCCTGGGAAGAAACCTGTAAGAAATCTCATGGAGTAGGATATGCTTGACAAATGCTAACAAACTGGAAACAGGCTTGAGAACGACTCAAACGAGAATGTCGTTTCCACGTTGCACACAGCCTCTCCGCTCCTTCAACGTATGCCTACACCCTTGAATATTCAAAGCCCGAAAAGAGACCAATATTGTCACAAACCCCGGCTCGACTATACTCAGCCAGTGCAGACGACAAGTATGGAACCAGCTCGGTTGTGCACATCAAGTGCATCGGCTTGAGGATAAACGATACTCGCTCACTTTTCTTTTCTCTTTTGGAATTTCGAAACTTACCAAACACCAAAAAAACATCACTCACAAAAACCAAAACCAAAACCCAGCTCGGCTGTACACTTCGAGTGTACTGATTTGAGTATAAATCACAAGTACGGAAACTGCTGGAGGCATAGCTAAAACGCAACATAGAATCAGAGCACGTCCTTATTGTCTCTGGTATACTCTCGCAATAATTTGCTTTGCGGCAGGTTGAGGCACACGTCGGACGTATCGTGTGAACCGTTCCTCGTCCTTCACCACGCTGCACCCCCGATTTCGGGTTTTGGTGTTGGGTTCTCTATTTTCTTCTCTGCTCCGTTAACGATTATCAATCACTGTCAGGCTGTCAGCAAATGTCACTGTCAAATTGATTCATTGACACCTCCAGCATTTCTACGCTCTCTGCTGTTGTTTGACAACCCTGTCAACGACAACCATCAATAACAACCTTTATCCCTTCTCTCCTTTTCCTTTTCACGCTGCATAAACTGGTTTTGATCAATAAGGCACTGACTATTCTTGAAATAGCAGCCTCCGTTTCTCGTACTCACACGACCATGCCACTCTTCACCATACTCTCCCCCAAACCCTCAAGCAGGATACCAGGCTCTTAGTATTGAATCCCAACTTCGGGACAAGATCTGATCCCAGTTCATGATGCGGAGAAAAGATAGTCGTGGAAGGAATTGCCCGCCAACAGCCATAACCACATTCCGTTTCTGGCACTTATTTCCGCAGTTCCAACACCATGAATCCATGTTCACGGAACACTTTCCGCACGACTTACCCAAAATGGCGGAACATGGCTTGACTTACAGGTCTGGCCCCACTGGAGGTCGCCCATGAGATGTAGTCGATGGCTTGTGATTGAATGTTCTGGCAAGTCTTAGCAGCGCCTCCCAATAGTGATAAAAGCAGGCCTCGGACGGTATTTCAGCATGCCGAGCGATCTCCTTTCATGCCTAGAATTCGGCCATGGAGGCTTCAGGCGCAGATAAAGGCTTCTTCCAGAAACAGCCCGTTCTGAACAACCAAGTTCATGATGATGTGACCTTTCAGAGGTGCTTCAAACGTAAGTTGACACTATGACACAATCCATCAGAAGTTCTGGACTGACTTAGCTAGTCTTCCTCCCACAGCATATCATCAACCAAGTCCAAGCAGAACTGACTGCCCTTGGAAACGATGTCCTGTCCGACCAGGTCTTTGCCTGGATCACTGATGCAGAGCGCAACAGACCGTATCTCAAAGGATCGGGTAGAGATGTGTTCGGCCAGTGGAAGGGTGACCTAGTCACTGGAGAAGGATGGCGGGGTCTCCAGGACTTCGGTCTATCTCGAGGGTAAGATGCCTCAGACCTACCATGAACCGGTCAATAACAGACTCAGTATCGTCGCTGCCGGATATGATACTCCGTACGGCCCCTTTGCACGAGCATATCAGTTCTTACGTGTTCAGCTTTGGACCCCATCGTGTGCAAACGTCAGTTGCCCTTCAGCTATGCAAGACGGCGCTGCTCGACTCCTACAAACACATCTCTACAGCTCGGAACTTTCAGAAAAGCTTACAGATGAGCAAAAGAAAGTGTTTGAGAATGCATTCAACCATCTGATTTCACGAGACCCGAAGCATGCATGGACTAGCGGGCAGTGGATGACAGAGCGTACTGGGGGTAGTGATGTGTCGTTGACTGAAACAACAGCAGTACACAACCCAATCCCCATGACTCAATTCGCTTCAAAGACCGAGAGCATACCATTAGGCCCCTGGGAGGTCAATGGGTTTAAGTGGTTCTCGTCCGCAACTGACTCAAGAATGACCGTCCTCCTTGCTCGAACGCCCAAAGGCGGTCTTTCTACCTTCATGGCCCCAATGTATCAACACGATTCTAGCGCCACTACATCAACTGGTCTTCCCGAAAAGCACGGCCAGAAACTCAACGGTGTTCGCATCCAACGTTTGAAGAACAAGTCTGGTACACAGCCTCTCCCCACAGCTGAACTTGTTCTCGAGAATATGCGAGCATGGCTCATCGGGCAAGAAGGTCGCGGCATCCAAGAGATTGCAACAGTACTGACATTAACTCGAGTTCACTCATCAGTCGCTGCGATGGGTTATCTGGGAAGAGGACTCGCCATTGCAAGAGCGTATGCGCAAGTACGAGAAGTGGGTGCCGGAAGAGGTACTCGAATGAAACTCACAGAGAGCTCATTGCATATGAGGACTCTGTCCAAGATTGCTTCAAAGTATCGAGGATTGATGCTCCTTACAACTTTTACCACATATGTTCTCGGCGTATCAGAGCACAACGTACCATCGAATTCGGATCTTTCACCTGCGCTTGAAGCGCTGACGCCCGATGTGCAACATGCTGCGCCGCTGATCCGAGTCCTTACTCAGCTAACGAAAGCTTACGTCTGCAAATCTTCGGTGCCACTACTCTTCTCTTGCATGGAAGCACTCGGTGGTGTCGGCTACCTCTTCAATGAAGAACAGGAATACCTCAACATCTCACGCCTTCACCGCGATTGTGCCGTGTTACCCATATGGGAGGGTACAACAGATGTCCTGAGCACAGACTTTCTGCGGGCATTGAAGCATCCCAAAAGTGGGCATGATGTTCTCAATGCCCTTGAATACTCTCTTGAGAAGGGCGTGGCATTCCAAGGGAAGGCACCTCGACCCAAAGGTTGGAGTCCATTGGACATTTGGAATACCTTAAGGGAACGTATCGAGTCTGAGTCCTTGGCAGACTTGATGGGCAATGCCAGGGAAGTTTTGTGGGCTGTGGCTGATTCGCTGGTTTCTGTCCTGCTTTATGTCGACGCAGGTAGCGATGGTGATCAAGTGTCGCTTGACATTTTCTATCGCTTCATGGAAGGAAAGAATGGAGTTGCCCGACGTGACAAGGTATCAGCCAAGGAGCAACTTGCAAAAGACTTCGCGATTGTCTATGGGGGCCCCTCTAACGAGATCTCCCCTAAGCTTTGATACTCAAAGCACTGGTCAGTCAGTCATCAATTTCACAAATGCTCTTAGACTTTGTTTTCGTCAAGATAGTATAAATTGAGGATTCCATTGAGAAACGAGTGGTTATGGAAACTTATCAATTGTGGGAGAACTATGTAATTTGCTTGCCATTCTTCATCCACCGTTGAAGCTCTAGCATGTGCCCTTCAAGTTCTTCGCCTTGAGAGTTACCTTCTTGCATGACGTAGCATCAGTATGACTATCGCCATATAACACAGTTCCCTTCGCACTTGTTGAAGTCTTGGTGCATGAGCTGAATGTGCTTTCACCATCGTGCTGAAGGAGTGTATTGCTACCACTCTTCTTCAACGTCCAGGACTGGAAACCAGGTGTGGGATCAACACATTTGAGAGCGCCGCTGGGGCTGATGAAACAGGCGTTGAAGGTGCTGTCTCGAAGGATGTTTTGTGAGTTGGACAGGTCAATACAGTAGAAGCCGTTTGTTTTTCCGGCGTTGAGGAGGAGATTCCCGTCACTGTTTTGTTGGACTGTTGCACTACTTGCGACGTCTTGTAGAGTAAAACAACAATGGTCATCGAACACTGTATCCCGAGGGAGGACTGCAGCTGTGGCCAATGCGGAAAAGAGATTGATCAGAGTAAAAGACTTCATCTTGAAGGGGTATATGATGTATTGTAAGTGTTGTGGAATTAAGGGTGGGGTTATAAGAGTGTTGAGTCCAGCTCAGTTGTTCAAGGATAGTCTTATAGAACCAATTATTTGGATTCCTCGAGGATTTTCAGCACCTTTTATAATTCTGGAGTTCTCACCATAATCCCTCACCAGAGTCATGGCCATTGTGATCAGCAGAAATAAGGCCTTTAAAAGGCATCCAACCGAAGACTGCACATGCAGTGATGCACGTTGGTCGAAGGATTGATTGAGTCAGAGAGGAAGCCACTTGGCTCACGATGGTCAGCAAAAAGTGACACTTAATCACTGATCGTGAAAAGTCGGTCTCAAATTCCACCAAAGCTGTGATTTCTCTTGCAGGTGATTCCAAGTGATGGACGTGACGATTTCCATTGGGAGTCTCGGGGTTTCGCGCTATAGGACGAAGAAAACTAGGGTCACTCTGGGGAGCGAATGGCTTGCCAGGAACAGCCGCGAACTGTTTAGTAGAGTGACATTCGACGTGATTGTTGGTGCTATGCCGTTCATGCTCCCAGCTGCAAGGCACCAGGTGGGTGACAGACCAGGGGCATCTTTCTTCACCGTAGGGAAGAAAGCGGGGATAGCTTCATTTCATGCATCCAGCCACAAACTGCCGGAGAGAATATCTCAGAAAGAAGATTGGTTACAAGGGAGTCCAGTGTGACGATGCATGGATCCCGGAGGTGATAAGGTGCGTCGACTGTAAGACTAGGCTAGCCAATCAGAGACTGTAATTGGGCTAATTACTCTGCCGTGTATCGGCCTGTGCGATCACGTGAAGGCCGGTCATCGCCGAAAACCTTTGAGGTTGTTAGTGGTGGACCGTTTGTTACGCTCAGCCCAAAGCGCAACCGTTCGCGGCTCTACGTCACATAATCTGCTCTATACTCAAAGCCTCACATTACCTGCAGCGGTACGGTCTTTTAAATTGACAGGCCAATATTCTTCGTCAAAAGATGTCTCACCACATCTGACGTGTCTTTGATCCTATCACTTGCTATCATAAGCAGCCTCATCTGACTCTGGCGGTCCTCTGCTTAGCCCGTTTCTTGACCTGCCTAATCCACCCATAGTATCACACATGATTTCTACCTCTCAAGTAATACTCCAACACAACACTCGACTCGAAATTCGGATCATTACTTCGTCTTGAAGTAACTACGGCAACATGGCGGACGAACACACTATGTCCAACGAGGAGTGGGATGAAGTCTCGCAAGACATCCCCTCACTCTCTGACCCCTTCCTCCAGCAGTACCTCACAGGTCGAGCAAACCTCATGGGCCAGGAGCAAAAGTCTCGCACCGATGCTTCTTTCAGAGCCTCTCTTTCGCCCATCGCAAAGCGCGCAAGCGACATTGTTGACCGCATCCGCGATCAAGAAAATGAGTCCATCTGGACCCCTCAAGTTGAGGAGGAGCTGGCTCAAGCTGGAAATGAGTGCATCTTCCCAGGAATGATGTTCATGCTTGCGAAGGACCGTATGGAGAAGACGAACCTCTGGAGGATTGTTCGCCGGATGCCCAAGGGTGCTTTACTGCACGCCCATATGGATGCCATGGTCAATTTTGACTTCCTCTTTAACGAACTCCTGAAAATGCCAGGAATGCATATGTGCAGTGATCAGCCTCTCAATACTGAAGAATCTCGAGAGGATGCAGTTCCCAGCTTCCGATATAGAGCCAAGGCAGACACTGGAGGCTCCATTTGGGAGGAGAGCTACAAGCCGGGTACCTTTGTGTCCCTACCAAAGGCCGCTGATGATTTCCCCCGTGGTGGAAGAGCTGGATTTCTTAAGTGGCTCAAGGGTAGATGCACTCTGTCCGTCACCGATAGTCACGAACAACACCACGGTATTGATGCCATTTGGGTCAAATTTGGGAAGTGTTTCCTTGTATGTGCCACCATCATTCACTACGAACCCATGTTCCGAATCTTTCTTCGCGAACTCATGAAGAACCTCAAAGACGATGGGGTCAACTGGGCCGAACTCCGGTAAGCAAGGCGTCACATAATAGGAATTTCTCTAACACTGATAGATTCACCTGGCCCCTCAACTACTGCCGCGATCACCAAGAAGAGTCCGAGAAAGACTACATGCACATGTTCGAGGTCATGCGTGAGGAGATCGACAACTTCAAGAAGTCCCCCGAAGGAAAGGGGTTCTGGGGAATGACCACCATCTGGACCTGTCTGCGAAGCTGGCCCACTCGCCTCATCGTCGAGAATATGGATTGCTGCATTGCCACCAAGATCGCGTTCCCTGATCTTATCGCTGGCTATGATCTCGTTGGCCCTGAGGACCTGGGCCGGCCCCTGTCTGATCTACTGCCCGAGCTTTTCTGGTTCCGCAAGCAGTGCGCTATGGAAGGTGTCAACCTTCCCTTCTTCTTCCACGCTGGCGAGACCCTCGGCGATGGTACCGATACCGATGCCAACTTGTTTGATGCGATCTTGCTGGGAACTCGGCGCATTGGTCACGGATTCAGTCTTTACAAGCACCCCCTTCTCATCGACATGGTCAAAGAGAAGCGCATCCTCATCGAGTCATGCCCCATCTCCAACGAAGTCCTTCGTCTTTGCGGCTCCGTAACGGCCCATCCTCTGCCATCCCTTTTGGCACGTGGTGTTCCTTGCAGTCTGTGTAACGATGATCCCGCTATGCTCGGGCAAGACACAGCCGGCATGTCACACGACTTCTGGCAGGCCCTTCAGGGGTGGAAGAACCTTGGCCTGGCAGGCCTTGGCAGTCTTGCTGAGAACAGTGTCAGATGGGCTGCTTTTGAGGATCAGAACCAGGCTGACTGGATCAAAGACATCAAGCAAGCTAGCCTTGGCGATACTGTCAAAGCCAAGAGAATGCAGGAGTGGCAGATTGAATGGGAGAAGTTTTGTCTCTGGATCGTTGAGGAGTTTGGCGATGAATTTGGAGATGAAAAAAAGGAATAGGCCAGCCACGCATAGAGACCCGTTTTCGACAAGATGATAGACCTAGACGGCAGGCCTAGACGACGTGAAGTGAAATTGGTGCATATCGGCGTTACATACTGAGATTTGAGCATGTTCAACATGGGCGGTTTGGAGGGTTCAGTCATCGTCCCTGGGTTGGGGCGTATCAGATGAATACCCGATAAAGAGCTTGTAGCTAGAATGTCTAAACCATACTAGATACTACGAAAAAATCGATAAGAAGATTTTTATTGCGTTGAATCCGGGAACGGTGATCAATCAGTGGCGCATCATAGCCTTAGTTGTATTGACGGCAAAAAGACAATTTTCTTTAATAGTGTTTGCAGCGAACAGCACCAAATTCTCCAGTATTGAACACACAACTATAAGGCTGCAAAGGCTCAGGATCGCGTATTACGAGTTTGTAGATGCGAATTTCTGGCTCCGAGCGGAATGAAACTCAACGAACGACAAGTTAATTCAACTCTTTTCAGTTAAATAAATAATTAATGAAAATACAAAAGACCGCGCCACCAGTTGCTACTTCGTAGCCTTGGGTTAGACCAACACGCATAAGCTCAGCACAGCTGCAAGCTAAAAGTGAACGTCCAGAGATACAACAATCATAGTCAAAGATCGGAAAACTAACACATGTAGTCCCCAGAAGACCAAAGAACTTTTTATCCAGGTCTTCTATTCTGTGAGCTGGTCACTCAGCCACTGACGAAAGTTTCTCGGTTGAACGTGAACGAGATCATTCAGGGATGCCTGGCCAAAATCGTAGCGCCCATCAACAGTGGCCTGAAGCTGTCGATAGAAAGCGACTCTTGCGTAGTCTCCCTGTTGATGGAAACCACTTATAAGGCGAGCAAGGTCCGTAGCTTGCCATTGAGAAAGTGAAAATGCGGCTGAAATGTTAGCTCAACTCAAAGATATCTGATGATCAACTTACCATTTAGAGCTCTTGAGCATTGCCCAACAATGTCTCGAACAGACAGGCGGTCTCCTCGCATAGTGAACTCACGAGGCCAGTTTGCGGGCCCCAAGTCAATTGCCGCAACAACGAATTGGGCAACATCATGAACAGATGTCATACAGACCCGGACAGTATGCCCACGGGAGTTCTTCTCCACATACTCAGCGGCATAAGAACTCATGTCGAGGATGTAAGAGCCTGAATCGTCCAAATTCGAACCATATCCAATGCCCAAGCTTCCAAGCCCCTGAGACAAGAACCTCTCCATAAAGATGCCGCAAGAGAAAACAGTCCATCTCATCTGAGATGATCTTGCACATCGACGAAGATGTTGCCTCGCTTGAGATGAGTTTGAATAGGGGTCAAGCTGGTCGTTTTCGGGTCGTCTCTCAAGGCATCCTTCAAATTCGGCGGGGACAAAGAATTGAACGCCGCTTTGGGCAGCCGCAGTGATTAGATTGAGTTGCTCACCTCCTGAGAATGTACAAATCACGAGGTTGACTCCATGAAGGGCATACGAGAGACTATTTTCGTCATCGTAGTCAACGACCATGACTTGAATGTCAAATACTACATACTCAGGATGTGACTATTTTGTTAGAAACACCATGTACATGGGAACGAAACTTACAGAACGTGAGAGAACAACGACTTGATAAGCGTTTGCTGCTCTCGAGAGTTGAGTTGCCAGGAGGTATCCTAGACCAGTACCTCCAGCAATAGCTATCCGCATCATATTGTAAGAAATTGAAGTGTTTAACGGCCTTTTGCTACAGAGTACCTTGTCAAGGTAGAATGGAAAGGATTGAAGAAAGGATGACTGAGGCTAAGTTTCGCGAAACTTAGCGTCCTCTAAATAGCTTCTCTCCTAAACTTATCAAACGTAGATCTTGGGGGCACAACAGAGCCTCAAGTCTAGACTCACGCATGGCTGAATATGGTAAAGGCTTACCATTGTCAATCCAGTCGACAAGGCTTATCAGAGAGGCCTCAGTCACAGGCAGAAGCAGGGCAAATAAGACAGTTGCGGTCTGAATCCAAGCCAAGAGACACAACTGGCTCGTGATAAGTTGCTGCGAAGTTCTTAATGGACAAATACCGGTGCAAAGTTTCACACAGTATAACTTCGGTCCGTTATCATGAACCTCCTTTTCGTCACCGTTGTGGGGTGTACTTGAGTTCCTGCTCCAAGTAATAGGTTCGGAATGGTGTTGAAGTGCCATGTGCAGTCAAGGATATGAATAAGGGTGCCTAGCAAGGTCAGGGAACCAGGGGCTGTGAGCAACTTAGTATGACATTATCTTCTGAGTCTTGGATTGGCCAGTTATAGTTGTAATGAGTGACCGACATTCGTCTGAGACCGCACGCGGAACTTGTCTCGTCAAAAGCTATAGGGCAAAGGCAGTGCACATTGAAGCGCAAGACTAATCGTGATCACATGCCAGTTGTTGCCTCAAGTTAGCCTTGCGGGAATGCAATCCGTATGGTTACTGTGGTATGGCTGTGTTGAGGTTCACGGTGGATATGGTTGTCTAATTCTTGAGAAGTAAGCGTCAAATTATGACATTCTCGGACACCAAACTGACAAGTCGTCAAAGACTAACCACATGATCGAGTTTCCATCTTTCACCCTTGTTCTTGGGTTACGCCACATAGGAGGTGCATAAATCCGCGTCAGTTGTGATCATGATTGAAGTTAATCAGCCAATCCCTAACATAGACTCAAAGCAACCAGGGTGTTTATCTATGAAGCAGTTAATATGGCTCGTCAGATTCTGTACGAAAATACAGAGTGCCTCGTGAAATTGAAGAAGAGGCAAGTCAGGGTTCATGAGCATGCAGATGTAGTTGAACGCCCGCCCCATCGTATTGCATCGGACAGGCCGTTATTGGCTTGATGATAGGCTACACTAAGGCTAGCAAGGCAGAAGACACTGCAGCCTGTTCTGTGGTGAGATTGGAGCGAGGCTCTGATCGTTGGGGGCAAGAGTCGCAGAGTGTAGATCATCAACTTCAAGGGTCTATATGGAGATTGGGGGCCAAGAACCCTGGAGCATCACTGGTTGAACTAATGCAGTAACCCCCGTCATCCATGTCTGTTCTCTGTAGGGCTGACTGGGGTCCATATGGGTGGCGAGCAATTGGGCGTATTCATTGGATGTTGTAGATATTATTTCGGTGGGAGACAAGTCTTAATCCAACGTCTCCCAGTCGATGTGGCGTCAGTGACCTGCATAGCCATTTTTGAAAAGCAGTGCAGGTGCAGTGTAATGCAGTGCAGCCTTCTGATGATCAGGGGGTGCTGATCGGAAACGGCCGGCATCGATCCAAACTGTCGGGGTTGATTCTAAGGTCAAGATTGGTTGTTTGTGTGAGTGTGTGTGCGTGAGGGAGAGGAGGGAGGGAGATATGTGGTGTTCGAGGTTGGAGTTGCAACGTTGATTCAGAATTTTCAAACGACTTCCTATAGAGGAAGCCAATTCTTGAATTCTCATTCAGTGAGTTCTTTTCTATTCCTTCCTAGGATGGGCAATGCGTGTAATATGGTGCATGTGGAGGGTATGACGAGAGATCGATCCAGGTGGTCGAAACCTTGCTATCTCCTTATTCAACATAGGTCAAAAACATGGAAAGGTCTTGAAAAGGCCGCATGAGTGCCTAGATTGGTGTACCTTCTTTTACGGAGTGTGTATTGTCTCTGTCTCATAGACACTGTGTGAAGAACATGTTGTGTGGGAGTACTTTTCAATATCCAAAGATACTTGAAGATTTTATCACCGTCTCTCGCTCATGTATTCTTCGGCAGCTCTCAAAAACCATGGCTGCCTTGCTGCTGTTTCACTGTTATGGTAGAGGGAAATGTGTTTTTCAAACTGCAACATACAGAAATGGCCCCCGCCGCCACTGTCTTGTTTATTCCTTTCATGAGACTTCACGCTGAACAACAAATCATGAATGCCTTAACCATCAAGTTAAAGTTTCAGGGCGACACATAATTGTTGCTCTCCTCGGATACCAACTAAGACATACTTTAGGCTACCACTCTCACAAATTAATAGCATCTCTAACTCGCCTATTCGGTAGCTATATTGAACCTCGATCAGTCCATTTGACTACAATTGACTTATCTACAGAATGCATCAATCTCTGTAGCTACTGTTTCCTTTGACTTACCAAGATCTGTCCCAATTCATTCAGATTTGTGACCACTACCATTAAATTGTTCCGGCATCACATCACATCCTATTTAGGCCTGAAGCGCCGTCTCATCTCTGGCGCTGCCGCTGCCCTTCCTCCAACTCTCAGTATGATCAATCTTCTTCTTAGCGACACTCTCAGACCCTTCAGCTCCCCATGCACCTCCTCCAGGTGTGCAAACGATGATACGATCTCCAGCCTTCATCGCAGCCGTGTTCTTAGCTCCCATGTTGATACATCGCTCTTCATATTCCACTTCACCCTTATCTTCTTTTGTGTGGAACTGCTTTAGAGATGTTTCCCAGTTGGCTTTTTCAACCTTGCGCACCCAGAGGTTCAGACCACACTCTCCATCGCCGCCACCGTTCAATCCATACGGGCGGTAGACGCGGCGCTCGCTAAGAATAGAGACTTGTAGAGGGATACGGAATTCGATGTCGCGAATAACACCGTCGCCTCCACGGTGTTGTCCTCGTCCTCCTGAACCGGGGCGAATAGAAAACTCACGGAGGAGTACAGGATATCGGCGTTCAAAGATTTCCGAGTCCGTAATGCGAGTATTGGTCATATGGCAATGGACACCACTGGTGCCCTCCCAATCCGAGCCTGCACCGCTCCCGCCTGCAATTGTCTCGTAGTATCCAAATCCCTTGATAGCTTCAGCTCCATCTTGATTTCCGCCAAATCCAAATGTTAGGTTATTGCAACATCCCTGACTGGCAGCACAAGCCTGAAAAGCCTTGAAAATGACATCTGTAATACGTTGGCTGGTAAGGACGTTGCCTCCAACGACTGCTGCTCCAGGTGATGGGGACAGAATAGATTTGGGGGGGATATTGACATGAATCGGTTTCAAACATCCTTGATTAAGAGGAATGTCTTCTGAGATGAGACATCTCAAACAATATATGATAGCACTGAAGGTAATGGCTTGAGGAGCGTTGACATTGCCGTAGACCTCAGGGCCAGTACCTGAAAAGTCAAATTCGGCTTCACCTTTTTCTGCGTCGATACGAATCTTCAGCCGAATAGGAGAGCCGTCATCCATAAAGTCAACTGCTGAGAGATCCCTACCTTCGAACCGCTTATGGACGTCCTTGAGTAGCCGGCGCACGCATTGCTCGGCGTTGTTTTGGATATTAACCATATAGAATTGTACAGTTTCTTCACCGTACTCAGCAATCAGAGTCTCAATGAGTGAAATGCCCTTTTGGTTAGCTGAGACTTGAGCTCTCAAGTCATTGATATTATCAGCCAAACAGCGTGTTCCACTGCAACCTGGGTACTTGGCAGGCTCGTCGTAGAATAGCTCGACAACTCGTTTTTCGTTGAACTTGCCACCACTCACAAGCTTCTCACTTCTGATGGAAGCACCCTCTTGGTATAGCTCTCGGGAGTGAGGAGGCATGCTGCCAGCACTGATTCCACCGATGTCGGCGTGATGGGCTCGTGATGCAGCATAAAAGAGGATGTTCTCTCCCTTCTCGTCAAAAGCCGGCATCAGGAGAGTCACGTCTGGAAGATGAGTTCCTCCGTATGAAGGATGATTGGAGATAATAACATCACCCTTCTCCAGCTTTCCTTTCCAAATCTCAGCCTGGCGCCGTACGCATGTGGACATTGAACCTAAATGAACAGGAAGATGAGGAGCATTGGCCACGAGACCACCCGTAGCATCAAAAATAGCACACGAAAAGTCAAGTCTCTCCTTTACATTTGTGCTGACACTCGTCTTCTGCAAGGCTCGGCCCATCTGCTCCGCAATGGCCATGAATCGATGACCAAAAATACTGAGCATGATAGGATCAACTTCGCGATCCTCAGATATTTTTGTAGACCTAGAATTCGTTAGATTGCAAGCATACATCCACATTCAGGAAAAGCTCACTCCGATTTTGTACCCTCCTTCCCCAGGTTTATGACTACGTGGGTCTTAAGAATGATAGCTGTTGCTTTTGGCGTTACAACGATAGTCTGTGTGCCATCCGCAAGCATGGCTGGACCAGGGATAGAGTCGCCAGTCTTGAGATCTTCCAGTTTATAAACAGGCGTCTCTTTCCTGCAGTCCTCGAAGTAGACTTGTTGGCTGTTAAGCTGCTTCTGGTCGGAAACCTTTTGTTGCTTCAGGTCTTTGAGTTGCTTGTCCACTGTATCATCCTGGTGTCGGAAACTCTTTCCAATACCACGAACACGAACATCATCAACAATAATATCCCGTTCATCCAAAGTGAATCCGAACTCATATCGATGCTGCTTCACAAATGCTTGACCAAAATCCCATTCTTTGCCATCGAAATGTTCCATGGCCTCTTCTGGTGTCGGCCTAACGATCATGAGAGCCGATTCAGTACCGCGATACCTCATGTTGAGATATTCTTCGAAAGCGATCTCATCTTCTTGGAAGCCTTGATCTTTGAGAGAATTTCGTGACTGGTCCTTGAGCTTCTCCATCTTCTTCTTGAGTTCAGTGAGCGTTTTATCTTCGTCTTTCCATACCAAAGAATCAGGCTCTTGCCGCTCGTCGACAACGTCTGCCAGTGCCATTCCGTATGCCGAGAGGACTGAGGAATATCGATGGACCAAGATTTGCTGAATACCTAAAGACTCCGCAATGGCAACAGCATGTTGACCACCTGCACCTCCAAAAGTTGCAAGCCGATGCTTTGAAGAATCATGGCCTTTGGCTTCTGTAATGGATCGAATAGGTCGAGTCATTGTCTCATTGGCGACCGTCAGGAACCCATATGCTACTTCATCCACTGTCAGGTTCTTGTTGTTCTCTTGGTTAACTTGGTCTGCCAGCTCTTGAAGGACCTTTCTGCTGGCCTCGATATCCAATCCCTCGTCTTCGTTTTCTCCAAAGATCTTGGGGAAAAACTCGGGAAGCAAACGGCCAAGTACTAGATTGGCATCGGTAACTGTGGCTGGTCCTCCCTTACGATAACACGCAGGACCTGGATGGGCACCTGCAGACTCAGGTCCAACAACGAACAATCCATTTCTGAAAAAGAGACGAGATCCACCTCCTGCTGCGACGGTGTTGATATCTAATTGAGGGGACTGGATGGTCACGCCAGCAGTTGTGGTTTCGAAAACATGCTCATATCGACCCTCGCCATATCGTGAAACATCAGTGCTTGTGCCGCCCTTCTTGAGTTAGTCAAAAATTTCAATGTTATCAACAAGCTTACCATATCGAATCCGATGACAGGCGTCTTTGTTTCTTCATCATATGAGGTGATAGCATATCCAACGACACCTCCCGCGGGACCAGACAGGATCGCCTTCAGGCCAGTGAATTTTTCCACATCGACGAGACCACCATCGCTCTGCATAAACTCGCACCTTGCTCCCTTAGCACCCTTTTCCTCCTTCACACTGCGGGTTCCAAGCCCGCCCTCGAATCCAGCTTGGAAACCATCGATATATTTGCGAATAGCCGGGGTGAGATAAGCATCGGCACATACAGATGTGGCTCGCGAGACCAGCTTGATCATAGGCATAAGCTCGTGGCTAAGCGAGATGTGCTGAAAGCCGATATCCTTGGCTATTCGACCTATCAAGGCCTCATGATCGGGATACGTATAACCATGCATCAGACAGACTGCAATGCTACGAATACCTTGATCGTAAACATCCTTGAGCTTTGATCGAATATCATCTTCCCCGGCTCTCTTGAGAATTCTCACTGTTTCCCCTGACAAGCCTCGAACCAGGGTCTTGCCTTCTGCTTCTTTAGTACCAACTTGAGCCTCTGCACCACTTTGCGTTCTTTCGGGGTCTTCAGCATAATCCTCAAGTGTAACACGCTCGTCAATCTCGACGACCTTCTCGTACAATACATCAGGCTTTCGGATTGCAAGATCGAAGATTTTTGGTCTTGACTGGTTTCCGATGGTCAAGCAGTCCTTGAAGCCCTTGGTAACGACCATAACAATCTTCTCACCCTTTCGTTCAAGCAATGCATTCGTGGCGACAGTAGTTCCCATCCGGATCGAGTCAATCTGCGAAGTGTCCAAAGCTTCGCCTCGAGGGATATCTCTGCCGAGGAAGTGGCTCATAATACGGCGAATACCCTCGAGCGGAGCATCTTTGTAGTTCGCCGGATCCTCGGAAAGAAGCTTAATGATGATTTCTTCTCCATTATTCTCCCCTACACAATCAGTAAAGGTGCCACCTCGGTCGATAGCGATTCTAATGCCTCGCTCTGAAGTTGCTGTCATGGCGGATATCTTTCGGGATGTTGGTGAGGGGAAGAGGGGTTAATGGAGGAGATGAAAGAAGCATCAAGTTAGAGGGACGTGAAGGTGATGGACAAATTGCTCTTGAAAAATATCAAGAGCGTAAAATATCATGCAATTGAGAGACGTTTACGGAACAATGAAGTTGCGCATAACGGTTGTGCAAGTTCAAGCTACCAACCGCAACTGTACTTCTATAGGGTGAGAGTGATGTCGTCACAACCCCACGTCCGGTGATTGGTAAGTAATAACTTCCTCAACCTGAACAGGCAATTGAATGGTAGACTAGCTGCTCACTAAAAGACTGAAGTCTGAAATTTAAAGTACATTATAGAATTTGATATGGAACCAATTTCGTAGGCATGAATTTACTGGAAGATAGGAATTGAAACACCAAAAGAGTGATTGGGACAATGATCCCCAGCAAACAAACTAACACCAGTCAAACGCAAGCATGTATGCTTCCGCAGCAACCAATTTTGAATATCATGACATTGATCTAAACTCAAGGCAAGCCACAGTAACAGGAGACAAAGCTCTGTGGTGCTCAGAGGAGTCCGTAACAAAAAGATATGGTCGAATGAACAACCATTGATTGTGACTTGCCGTCAGCAAGACTCGAACTTGCGTTTTCAGTGCTTTCAAGTAACCACAAACTGATGTACTAACCCCTATACGATGACGGCTGTCTGTTGTTTTTTGGGTGAGAACATGCAAAGGGAGGTTATATATACCCTGACAACGATATCATGAAGTAAACAAAAATCAAGAAAAGGAAAAAAAGAATTGCCGTCAGCAAGACTCGAACTTGCGTTTTCAGTGCTTCGAAGAGCCACAAACTGATGTACTGACCCCTATACGATGACGGCGTTTTCTTTGCAGGAGGTATAATCCCTGTCGATTATTTTGTGTTATACACTAAGCCCATACCTAGACCTGAACCTCCACTTCAACCACGACATACCCAATACACATCAAACCCTTGATTCTCATCAATCGATAAAACAGAGGGATTTCCGACAAGACCGATCCGGACAACTGGAGCTTAAAGAGTAGAGATATGCACTAGAACCCCAGTTATCGGGAGTGGCGGATTCTGACTCAATCTAGCGGCTGCTTTGCTAATCTCACCAAGACATCGGGAAACTCCAGAGAGCACAGTATTGCAAAAAAAAAAAAAAAAAAAGGTTTCACTCCAGCTGAGGTTTATTCAATGTCTCTGCCGTTGCATATGCGGGAGCCATTCTAGTCCGGAGGCCCGGGTCCGGCGTCTCCGGAGATGCACGGGGCAGGTTACCGGAGACATGGGACGCGGAGGACGCCGGACGGCTCGAACGTGTCACGGAATGGGGAGAATATCATGCGCTTTGACGATCGTTTTATCTGCCGGTAATTCGAAACAGTTGAAGAATTAACTCAACTGACTACAGTGTGTTAGCCGACTCGACATGTGCAGTTCTTGGAAACAGACCACCAGTCACACCAACTCGATTTGCGATTGTCGTATTCATCTACCATCAACTTTTGTAGTAGCGTATTTGTAGCTTCAAATTTGAATTCACTGTAGGCTGTTGACGTATAGATCCATCCGTTCTGGCGTCATCTTAACTGGACTGAAGATTGTCTGTCTGCCCCACAGGCGAGATCAGCATGAATAAAATTTTATTGATTTATTTGGCAGTGAGGCTTACTACAACCGCTCATATCTTTTTCTAACGTCGCGAGATTTGGGTTGCTAGGCTACTGGGATGGTCATCAGTGCTTGCTGTTGCTTCTCGTCAGGTGATTCACTGACAACAAACTCCCACCGCCTATTCCTCTAAGCGCTTGAACCGATTTTTTCTTTGATACAGCTGTAACTGTCCAACCGATTCATGGTCCAAGATGTGTGCAGACTAGACCTGACTCGTCCAACCCCGGCTCCGAAATGTGCCAATGATGCTGTGGCTAGGTTACCAGCAGGCAGCGCGAACCTCCATGCT